>JAGVSQ010005032.1:0-18337 GCA_022683975.1 Rhyacophila evoluta | reverse complement strand
AGACACAACCTTGAAGTGCATGAAGACTAAAACTGGTGTTTTATTTACTCAATATAATAATAATTTAATAAGTTATTTAAGAAAAAACAGTAAAACTAATTAGGTGGAACCCTTTTTCCTTATGGGCAAATTTTACAGGGCATTCTTAAAGCTTAATTTAGACACTAATTCGGAATTTGAGCTTATTAAGACCTATTTTGAAGAATTAATGGTTATCTCATTTTCCCTTTCCACAATAGATATATATTTTTGTACTTTTTTTAACTTTGACTTGACTTTTAACTTGAATTTGTATCTTTCGATGTCGTGCAAGTCACAGCCACACATATTGACGACTGTCACGTCTATAAATATAATAACAATAATTATAAATTTTCTTTATGCGTTTTGTTAGTAATATTTTATTCTGCTGGTTTAAAATTATGTGCACACCACTGAATTCGCGGTGCATGTTGTGCTTTCTGAATAATCAAAGCGTCCTCCAAATTAAACAAAAGATTACGGCAATTCGCAAACAGAAGTGTCTTCATAACCAATTTACACGTCTGATAAGATAAACAATCTTGCTAATGATAAAATAATTAAATATTACTGAACTAGATAGTAAATGACAAATTCACTTAGTCACAAGAAATATTATTTTACAGAAATAACAGTTTCCAGCGCAATATTAATAGCTCAGTAACGAAAAAAAAATACCATGTCCGCTGCGAAAGTTTAGAATATGAATCTTTACAATGCGAAGGTATCAACTCCTGCAATGTAATGTATAGGTCTCCACAATGTGAAGACTTATTTTGACAGATTTCTGTGTTACAGATATTGTCAGCCAATTTCTAAATCCACTGAGCGTCCAGTCCTACATCTTTGAATGTATTTAGCATCTATGGAATTCAAACCCACAATCTCTAGCACTGAAGAGCGCGCGCTTACTTTTAATCCAGCAAAGAGAGATTATTTCATATGTTATTTCAATAACTGCTCAGTAATATTTAATTTAGTCACTGTAACTATCATATAATACAAGTGGGCCATGGCTTTCGTGATAAATCGCTTACGATTATATGTGATTTGAGCCAATTGCTGACACCACGAATTCGTGTACAACTTTCTTTTAATTCTATTTAAACATCAAAACTGCGGTTTGCAATCAATTTGTTGTCCCTCCGAACAGTGGCGGCTTGCGTATAGGCACTGTGGAACTGCAGCACCCCCTATTTCCACGAGATATTATCGATAACATTTTTCTTCAATTTTTTCTTTACACTTGTACAATATATAACCCTTAAGCTTAATGTCAGTAACCACCCCCCAGTTTATAAAAAAGATACGAAAATATTTATGTGGAACTGTGCGCTTTACAGTTTTAAAACAAAGCCTAAAAATTTTTTGGAACCCCCACTGGAAATCAACTTGTCTTAAAGAGTTCTTTAGGAAACACAATTATTACAATTTAACTTAGTATTTACGTCAGACACCCTTTCGTTTCTTCATCACCCCGCAATGAACAATGAACTCAGAGCCAAAATCAGAAGAAAACTTGGGCAACGTTAAGCTTGAACCATGTTTGAGCGTATGTAACCAGCGACTTTAAGGAACCTTCTAGGGCTATTCGTCAAACATTCCCGATTTTTGTGTTTTGTCATATTAAAAAACGAAAACGATAATTCAATCAAATGTTACCTTTAAATAATTAATATTTTCGACTGACGTTGCTTGATGGAAATTGATTTTAAATTTTAAATTATTTAAAACATAAGTATGTTTAATACTTTTATTACAAACAAACATTTATTGACATATATATTACTCATAATGTAAACAAATAATTAATATAAAGCCATTAAAATGAGTGACCTGATTAACAATTTCCCATGCCAAGATTCCGAATATAAGTCTAAATCAATTTTGCTGTATGTAACTTAGTTCAAATCAATCCCAATTACTATGGCGATTATGTGGGCATAAAACATGAATTCAAATGCTGAAAACCGTGAACATACATTGCTTCGTAATTAACTTAAATTAGCATTGTTTAAATTGTCATGTCGTTCTATTATTGATCATTTATTGCCGGAAATTGTCAAATGTCGTTATCTTGGAGGGAAAAGTTTGAATTTGTTCGAAAATTAGGAATGTTAAATATTATTCGAACACGTCTTCGTGCCATTAGTTTGATTTTGTTTTGTTTTTTGTTCCAGCTGTCGAGATCGGGCAAGGCGCCAAGAGACTGGAAGCTCTCTGGAATCACACGAACTGCGTCGCTTCATCTGAAAACTAAATCTTGAAATATTTTTTTGTAGAAAATATTATTTTATATAAATAAATCAGCGTAAACATTTCAATAAAAATTCAAATATGGGTAAAATCTAGAAGAAAATTAAAAATACAATTCTTCATTCTTTAAAATATTTCATATTAAAAATGTGAAAAAAATAATCATGCTGCCGTGATTGGCTCAAAATAAATTAATCTTCTACCATAAACAATTCATTGACTATTAAATAGTACACTGCCTTCTATGTTTTACGAAATTAATAAAATATCAATAAATAATGCAAATGCCTGAGGAGTTTATTTAATTTTACATCGTTGTTTTAAACAAACTATTTATGTCTTATGGAGACAGAACTATATAATAAAAATTAGTTAAAATAAATAGAACAATTGAAATAATATAAAAAAGTGTTTCATGTTTATTGAAAGGGATTTTTTTAGCATAAAATTAGTCTGAATCGTTGGGATTGTGTGCAGATTTATTCTGCACGGTTGGGACTGTGGTAACTTATAGACTGATCAATGTGCAAAGAAAAAGGCATGGCAATCGTCAGCAAACCCCCGGCGGAGGACGAAGAAGATTTGTACGAAAGCGAACAAGACAGCGATGTGATATTCGTGGCTGGGTTGGGTTGCGACACATGGCGATTCCCGGGACACAGATCTGTACTGGCTTCGGCCAATCAGGTCTTCGAGGCTATGCTCTGCGGTCCGATGGCACACACGGAACTGGTCATCTACATCAAGGATGTTGATAAAAGAGCGTTCGAGCAGTTGTTGAGGTAACTATAACATATTTTTTATAAGCCGAGGTACCTCAATACTTTCAATTCCACGATAAAATTTAACTATAGATTCGAAAATTGTAATTTACTATTTTTATGTGATTTAATCTTTTCATATAAATTGATTTTTTTCAGATACTTGTACGGGCATCCTGCATCATTACCATCAGTGGCCACAGCCCGCGCGACTTTAGAAGCGGCGCACAGGTACATCTGTCCTGGGCTGGTGAAGGAGTGTGTGTCCTATTTGGACTTCAACCTTACCCCCTCCACCGTGCTGGAGGTCTTCCAGGAACTACGACTCTTCTGCTCGCACGTACCACCACCGGGAGCCGCGCCGTGTGCTCCGACCCTCACCTCCATCACGTCAAGTCCAATGACGGAACTTTGCGACTCCTTAATGCACAATTGTTTGCTGTTCATCGACGAAAACGCAGACGAAGTCCTGCGCCAGGAAACTATAGAAGAGTTGGGATACGAAGACATGGCAATCATTGCGCCGAGGGACAGCTTAAAGGTAAACTGCGAAATGGAACTATTCCGAGCTCTCAGTAAATGGTGTAATAGTGAATGCAAGCGACGTAAGAAAGAGCTGACGTCTGGAAATCGACGCCAAGTTTTAGGAGCGCTGAGTTATTCCGTAAGATATTTATTGATGACGGAAAAAGAATTCACGACAGGTCCGCAGGCCAGCGAGTTGTTAAAATTGGACGAATGCGATTTGATCCTCGACCACATGAGAGGTAGCAAAAATATCCAACTGTCGCATGAACAACAAGAGATGTTGCAGAGATTCGTGACACCTCGCGTGGATAATTCTCATACTAGAGCAGTGCACTTAAGTGAAAGATCCATTCCAAAGGAACCGGTTGTCGTCGATCGTGGTGCAGTTGATGACAGTAAATCAAAAAAGAAGAAAACGAAAAAGAAAAAAGAATCCAAGAAGGTTAAGGAAATTGAGGCGGGGGCTGATGAAAACAGTGATGGATGTAGTTGTTCCTGTTTTGGACATGGTTTGCTAAGAGCATTTATTTGTATCTTTGATTGAAATCATAATGTAACCAAAATAATTTAGTTTCTACACAATTCACTACCGTAATTCGATGAACTTACAAAGCCCAAACTTTTATGGGTATCATAGAAACACACACTTGGATATTAATCTACTGTTCCAAATGAAGATATAATTAGTAAATTCGAACCACCTTTCAGACTCGGGGTTAAATTAGCCAAAGATAATCAACAATTGACTGGAAATTTCATAGACACTCAAGGTGAATCAAACTTTCTCAAGTAAATTTTATATAAATTACAATTGGATTAAATAACCAATGTCAAGCATTACTAACTTAATTATAAGGTATGAAAGGTTGATTCATATTTACTAATTATGACTTGTAACAATAGCTAATAAGCAAGTTTGACGTCTCATGTATTATATCTATAAAAAATGCATAATCCTCATCGGCTGACTAATATATTATCTGTAAATACCATTATCCAATAACAATCAATTTGTTGTTCAGTTGTAGGAGTCATGTGTTAAGATTCCATAGCTGCATTAAGCACTCCAAAAAACTTAAAAACGTATGACTGGATTCCCGATTGGTTGGAAGATTGACCAACAAAAAAATTTTGTGAAAAAAAATCTATCAAGATAAGTTAGCATATTGCGAAGAATAATATACTCTTCGTTCATAGCAGACGCAGTAAAAAAATTAAATTAAAAGGTTGAAAGTTATAATTGTCAGTTTTTACACTTTTAATCCGATCCAAATTATTGTCAAATCATGAATTCTGACTTATAAAAAGAGCTTTTCAGTTTTGTGCTTAACCTACAATAAAATTGGCTTATTAAACAAAAGTTATTTACACTATAATGTCTTTGAGACCTATTTTGTCGTTAAGACATTAAATGGTTAAAAACTTCTTGCACTTTGTTGAATTTATTATTAGATTAATTATTTAATCAAATTGTAGATATCCAAAAAAATGTGAGACTCTAAATAGGAATATATTTGTATAGTAAATATAATTAATTATAAGATTTATCAACGATAAAATCATATACCTATCAAATATAACAAAATTATTATTTAAATAATTCTGTTTCAAATGTTATACTGATATATTGTTACGTTGCTTCAGAGATTATTTATGAAGTATACAATCAAATTCAGACATGTTCAAAAGTTTTGCAATAAATGTTTTTATGTAAATGTAAAAGTAGATTCCTGTAAATATACCAAACAAAATAGTGCAAAACAAAACAATTTCAATGGATATAACCAGATTTAGTAATATTAGTGCTGCTCATTACGGTGGAACACAATAATTGAAAATTCATTTTAATCTCTTATACTGCCATCTAGTGCTATAAATATAATGCAATATATTTTTTTGTTTGTAAAAAGTACATTTTGTTACAAATTTATTTACATCGATCATTACTATTTGAGTTAATTTCTACTCTATATTCCATGTTGAATAATTATTTTAAATAATAATCCTTTAGGTGGTTAAACTGTTATTTTGATAGCTTTTTTGTTTCAACTTTGGCTAATAATAAAATAATCAATCTGTATAAATACAATTCAATATAACTAAAAATTGATATGTCTGGATTTGATTCTATTGTTCAGATTTATTAACCTTGTTTTTGAATTATAATATCAGCGGTTTTTCACAACTGTGTTCATCACATTATAATCTGAAAAAGGTAAGATACCAATTCATTCTGAAATTAATTATGTGAATTTTAAATTATTACAATAATACTATTGTAATATGTAAGCTGCAAATAGACCAGCATAATAGTAAAATTTCCAATCTTGCATTGAAAACCAAAACTCGCATGACTTTTCAGCACAATTTACAATTTTTTTTAAATAAATGCGAGAATATGAGGTCAAAATGATCCATAATAATGAACATTCACATAATTTTTGTGCAGATACCCATAAAATTTTCCTTACTGTGTTTTTTTATTCAACTTAAGAATAATTCTTCAAATTTCTGGACCTATTTAAGCCAATCCCGATTTAATTAAATGCTTGCAACAATTTAAAGAAGAAAGATCACTGATAAGATTTTAATTTACTATCTTATTATAATATATAAATTACCCGTAGTAAAATTTAGGCACTAATTATTACAGTTGTTGTTAGTTATTAAATGTACATAAGTCATTCGTACATAAAAATGGACTGATAGTTAAGTTCATTCTAAAAATAATGTGTTAACTTAAAAATCAGTACCAGCACAAAAAAATATAAATAATATTATAAATGTGACAGTAAAAACTGTAGAATGTTTATTTTAGGGGATAGATAAACCTAATCAAATTATTATGTCACTTTAAAATCTAGACTTAGGGTTAACTATTAATAGAAAATATATTTTTTATCTAGACTTTTTTATATCTTGGTTTCAATTATCACATACTTGATTATTTGTCAATATAATAAGTACTTTATAGACATGGTGAATTTTTCAATATACTAAAAATCCAAATTTAAGTCAGATACCAAGTATTTAATGATAATAAGTGATGAATTAAACCAAGATAAAATCAATTCTAGTAAAAAAATAAACATGAATTTTACAGATGATCCTTAAAAAGATGGTTTACTATATTTACCCATTTAACATGTTTTTCAAAAAGAAATGTAAGGTATTAAAAATATATTTGATATGTATGTTCACAACGTTGGAAACAGATGAAAAGATGTTCTACGACGATTGGTTATCAGGTACTCGCTTGGTATGTTGGATGCTTGTAACTCAAGTCCACAAGAAGTATGTCATGATCAAATGTATCAGCTCTCTACTGTCAAGCAGTAACTGGAGTATGATGGTTATAATTGTGTACTTCTGAATTATAAAGCAGAACTTTATCCATTACTCTTCAAAAGTCAACTGCTAAATTTAGTTTCTCTTTTTAGAAACATTTTGAGACGTCAATTTATTGAAAGATAGTTTTTAAAATATATTTGTCAACCCTTTTTCCAGATTTTCATATTTACTATCCCCATTAATGATATTCAAAAAAAAATCTTTTCAATGTTCTTATAGGGCTTATGCTGTATTTTAATAGTGCAATATATATTATAAACAACTACCGATATAAGAAATTATTTTTATAATGAAATATACGCTTCTACCTATACTATTTAAAATCAAATAGTTGTCACGGAAAATGTGCGATTGTTATAAAAATATTGTTCTAATAAATAAAAAAAAAACACAAGTTTTACCCACATACAAATCAATTCAATATTTGAAATCTAAAATGATTTGAGAAAATTTCTATAATAATATATGTAGTATTTTTTCAAGCAGGGAAAGCTGAATGATGGATTTTGCTAACTGATTATCCATTTTTCTAAATCACACCATGCAGCATGACTTGTAAATATTTAAATTCAATATATTTATATGAGGATATTAATTTATAATATTTTTTGCTGTCATTGCATAAATTTATTTTGCATTTAAAAACAATTTTGTATAATTTGAGCATAATTTATTGCACAAACACATGTTAGTATTTTGAAATGGCTATCTGTTTTGTAAAGCCAAATACTTTCTTGGCAATGTAAGAATGGACTTTTTATGTCTTTCAGGTTTTTGACATGATTTTGAATAAAATTTTTACTGAATTTATTTTTTAGGCACTACTATGTTATTTTGGAATACTTGTTCATACTAGTCGTTCGTGTTAATTTGGTCTAACCAAAATATCTCATAGAATTAATTTAATGTTATTGTATTACCTATATTTACATACTTACCTATTATTATTACCTATTATGATAAATCATAGATAAACAGTAGGAAATGTTTTAATTGAATTTTTATTATTATACTTACATTGTGATAATCTTATATATTGCCATAATAATGTGTTACCGCATCGATTATAAAACTATGATAAAATTAATTGTTGTTTTTAAGGGCTTGGATATTTAACAAGCACACATGTCATCAATCTTTGAATCAAGATATCAAAGAGTTTTGATTGTATCTTATTTAACTTTACCAACTTTAAAAATACTAATCATTTTCAAAGCAACTAAAATATAAAATATTATATATTGGTAAAAAAATGAGTTGAATGTGAAATATTTTTTCAAATAACCATAAAGAGCTTCATAAACATCTAATGTTCATAGAAATAGCTTTATTGAACAAAAATTATAAATTATTAAACTTACACCGAAAATGAAGATATCCAAAATTTGCATTGACTTCATAATTTTACTAAAATTCTAAAATATTCCGTTCCCTTAAAAACAATTAATTACTTATTTACTTATACTGACGTATGTGAGTACCTTTATATATTAAGTGTGCTTTATTCATTTTACTTATTTATTTTATGTGGAAAATACTTGTTCTAAAGTAATAAAAAAAACCTATATTATTACTGAATTTTTCTTCATTTCCGTTCCCAAGCTAACTATAAATGTTCATAATGAATAGATACAAAATGGAATAAAATATTGCTATCGAGACTTAGGACAGCCTGCGGACGATATCGGTAGTTTGAGTGCTACCTACCGGGGACTACTTTTGGCAAATTCGCAAAATGCGTAGAACGTTTGCAAAAACGAACATAGTCTCTAAAATACTCTGAATACTTCAATATTTCTTTGTTTATTGCAGTGTTTTGCAATTTTCACTGTGCCATGAGACGATACTGGGTGTGCCGTAGCGCTTTTCTCCAATATCAGAAAAACATTAGAAATACCGCCATAGCTGTGGCATTTTTTGCTTTTTCATTTGTGGTGTGCTGCTAGATTTTAGAAAAAAAGTCAATTGGGGCATAAAAGATAAAAGGTTACACAAAGCACTAGTTTATTGTACTGAACATTCAATTTAAAATCAACACCACAATATTATATTATTGTCACAATTCACATAATTATCACTTAAAACTACAATATTGCTAATTTTTAATGTTTGAGAAAAAAATTTAATAGAATCATCATCGACATTAATAAACTCATTTAAAATTTATGAAAGTATTCAAAATATCTTATCCGAGCTGAAAAAAAGTAAAAATACCAATTTTGGTCAAAGACGATAGTTTAGGTTAAGATAACCCACACACATGTAAATTGATATGATGAGTGACGATATTTATGAAATATATGTAGACTAAGGAAGTTTTCGTTCAAAAATTTAACAAGAGCCTTTGACTACAGATTACAATCAAAATATTTAAATTATTAGACACGGAACGTTCTGTGTCCCAAAGGTGGCACATAGATTTAAAAAAAACGGTATATTCTACTATTTGCAAACAACCAATAACAAGTACCTAATCACAGTATATTAAGGGCCCCCCAGGTCAAGTGTTAGACGATACCTCGTAAGTGATATTTTGTTCAAAATTTGAGATTTTTAGATTATTAAATAAATTGTTAATACCGGGATTTACCGAAAGCTGAAAATTCTTTAAAATATATTTCACTCCTAAAAAAATTTCAATCGACATCTTTTATCTCTTCTGTAAAGTTGTTTTCTTATCACTTACGAGATGTCGTTTCTTAAACCTGAATAAATATGACATTATTTAACAATTAATGCAATACATATCTCCACCAAATTCAGAAGTCTAAAAAAGAAAAGGTTTGAAATTTAAAGAGACAATGTACAAATTTTATATAATTTCAAGTGTAGATTTTGAAATTATGGATGCGATATTTTTGCTATCGTTATTATGATGCAATTAAATTTTGATCTTTGAAAGCATTCTTCCAAATAACTTGATAGTCAAAAACATCAACAAATAATTTGTTATCAAATGTGATAGGTAATAAAATGGTATGGAAAATATACCTTTTTGCAACAAATTATTTTAATTCTATTGTATGGCCGTAAAATGATAGAAGGAAAAGAAGTACGCAACACTACTGTCATATTGACACGTCTGTGTGGATCGCGTAGTTTGTTCAGTGTGACATTTATTTGTCGATAAATCTATCTTATAAGATATTGATATCATACATACAATGACAACTTTTGAAGATAGACAGAAAGTATTATTTAATAAATTAAATGCTGCGGAAAAGGAAGCCAATTTCACCGGAAAGCTGGGCAGTAGCATAATTGCATATAACGATAAACCAATAATAAACAAACAAATAATTCGCAAAACTAAATCAGAACTGAAACAATTCAGAGGAAAGGAGAGTATCTTCAAACGTCCAGAAGCACCGCTGTCGGACTGTTTAAAAGCACGAAATATTCCCGGATTTAAAAAAAATCCAAAAAAATGGATTTGTTATAATTTGCAAAATGTTCCTGATATGACAGATAGCAATAATGCTGAAGCTGCTGCCATTTTCCATAAAGAATCTATAAAACCACACGAAAGAATAAATAACGAAGACAAACCAAAATTATTATATAGAACGCCTGTAAAAGATACACAGGGAAATATTCTTTCTTTAGAAAGTTTGCCTGAGAGTGATAACACAAAACAGATAACTTACAAAGATTCTAAAATTATTTTACCACAATATGTCATTGGTAAGTCAGATGGACCTTCTAAACCGATTAAGAAACAGAAAACTATTAATCATGATACCAAAGTTGCTGAGCTACGACTTCAGCATTTGCACGATGAAGTAGATGAAGATGAAATTGATTAATTGTATCGTGTGGATTGTGTTTAAGTGATACTGAATTTCTTTTGAAACAAGACAATCTAAAATAAATGGATTTTATGTTGCTGATAAGTTTTACTCATTACTCTATTCTTTAATTCATTTATAATATCAACAGCTTTATTTTCAAATCTAAAGATGTGACAGAATTAATCTTGTAGTTGTAATTTGTAATACACAGCATGCCCAAAGGATGTAAAGTTTAAATAATAAAATATAGAAAGTTGAAATATAAAAATATAGAAAAAGCTAATGACATATTAAGAAACATCTGTATTATCTATTCTATGATTTAGGTACTATTTCATATAATTATTTGTTATAATAAATACATCACTTATTAATATTGTTGGCATTTTAACTATTTTTCTATCACTAAAATCGATAAATCCCTGTAAAATTATTATCTTAGACATCGATTGCTGATGCAGTGTATTCTCGATTATTTGGGTGCAGATCATCCGTGCCAAATATTAAAATTATGTTTTTATGATTAAAAAATACCTTCATTTACCAATAAGTATGTAAATGCACGTTAAAATAGTAAATTTGGCAGAGACATCAAATATTATGCTATGCGAAAATACATAGGTCTATGAAGATAATCATAGAATAATGCATACATGTGAAAGCTAACAAAAAACTGGATACTATAATTAAAAATAAGTTTTTTTTTGGCATAAGAGCTGAAGAAAAATGACTTCACTTAAATTTTGGAAGGAAGAAAAAAAATTAAGACATCGTGAGAGCCTATAGAGCAATTTGGGTTGGCCAGACCTGACAAATAATTCTTCGTAATGATAATTTTTTCATACATTTATCATATTTCGGACTATCCACGCTCCTCCGGCATTAGCACGGATAATTGAGAGTACACTGTAGTTATATTACTACAACAAGGTCCTAAATTAAATACAATAACCCATCGTATTACAAGACATCCATTAAATGTCTTATTATTAGTGTAGATTTATAACGATCGCGATACATTCTAGGTTATCTTTATACTTGCAACACCGTCCGCATGCGCCATATTTGGTTGATTTTTCTTTAACTTAAAGATTTCGGCTCGAATCTATTCGTATTATTTGACTTGCGAAGAAATATTAGCGTGGTTACCAATAGAAAGATATTACTTTGACTTTAACTGAACATCTCTTTAAGTCATTAAAATACGTACAATCCGCTCAAAAGGTGAGTCAAAATTATGAGGTTATCTCCGAAGCCCTTTGCCCCTTGCGTCTCCAATATGGCGTAGATAGACTTGGCAGCGAGCTTGGTTGTGATTATTAGACATCCCCATGCCAAATTTACGCTAGTGCTATGCAGTATGCGATGAGAAAGTCCGCAGAAGTAACACGTATACATTAATAAGAAAATGCAAGAATTTGTGCTTACTGTGTTCTCCATAATATCATTCCTGTTTGTGTTGTTATTGCTAGTGTCACTTGGTAGGTCATCGCCGTTTCGGCGAGATAAATATCGATTGTATTAAAATATTAGTGAACCCTCGTAACAAACACTTTATTTTTACTTCCGTGTTTTAGGTTGGTTTCTGGTTTGGAAGTGTTTTCTGTCTCGATTTCGATTTGTTCGCGAGCTTCTGGGTGGCTCGTCAGAATCTCAAACTGTCACTGACTTAAAAGACGGCAGAAGCCGGGTGAAAAAAGTTCGACGGGAGTAGCCCCAAGGGAATGCCCTTTGAATAAATCCAACTATATGTAAGTCTAACGACAAAATTTTAGATCGATTCCATTAAAATGGTTCTTTAATTATATTTAGCGAGGTATAGACATCTTTCTGGCTATCTGTCAAAACTCGTAAAGCTCGCCAAACGAAAGTATTTGTTGTGATATGAAAAATGTAATTAATTTTTTTTTTTAAATGTGTAATAGCGGTTAGGCGGTTATATATCATAATTGAAACACTTTAGCATGACCCTCTAAACAAGGTTTTCTGCTATAATGTGCAACCTTCATTGAAGAATAGAAGTAAAAAAGATTCATATTATGCTGCGTAAAATATACTAAGACCATATTTGTAATACATTTGGTTATTTTAGTTCATATGGAAAATATTTTAAAATGTATATATGGAAACTTCAAAACTTAATTCTAGATAATAAAAAAAAAACTCAAAATGAATATCCGGTGTGCACGTCCAGGTGACCTCATGAATATGCAGCACTGCAATCTTCTCTGCCTGCCGGAGAACTATCAGATGAAATATTACTTCTACCATGGTCTCTCATGGCCACAGCTTAGTTACGTAGCTGAAGATGAAAAAGGCCACATTGTTGGTAAGATTCTTATTATGACATTGAATATTACTGGAAACTCAAATTGGTATGAAAACCGTTGTGACTTAGTTTCTACGAGAAATATCTACATAATTTCTAAAAATTTGCAAAAAAAAATCCCAGACACTTGATGATGTGCCCTACTCATTTTCCCTTGAGGTATGTTACATCCAGTATAATCTCATTATATTTTCAGGCTATGTACTAGCAAAAATGGAAGAAGATGGTGAGGATAACAAACATGGTCATATTACATCTTTAGCCGTAAAACGGTCGCATCGCAGACTTGGTTTGGCTCAGAAACTTATGAACCAAGCTTCACAGGCTATGGTGGAGTGTTTTCAGGTTAGTCTTCTTTAAGTGTTCCTTTTGTCTTTACACCCAATATGAGTACCTTGACAAAATATGAAAACAATTCAAAATACATTGTACTCCTGATAATGCTTACCAATATTAGGGACCAGGGGCCCGGATAATTGAAAAACACTGATAATCCGAACTATGTTAAATATTTGAAATATGGATTATTTATCATTACTGAAGAATTTTTGTTTGTCAGGCCAAGCCTATTCAAATTGCTCCACGGGCTCTAATGCTGTCTTAAAATTTTTACTGCCTTCCAAGATTTAGATTTTCTGGTTTTTTTTAGCTCTCACCAGCATATCTTCCTTGACAGACTTATATTTGGTCGCGTCAAGTAATGTTTGCTATCCCTGCCAAATTTACTGTTTTTAATATGTATAATTTCAACATTTGGCACGGATAACCCGCGTCCGAATAATCAAGAGTACACTATATTACAATAAATATTTTACATGTCTATTCAACTTCCCAATTTCTTTTGTTTCATTTTTAAATGCAATACCTCTTTGATATTGGATATTGCATATTTCCTGTCATAATTTTCTTGTATTATATATATTTTTTTTATTTTCAGGCTCGTTACGTATCACTTCATGTTAGAAAAAGCAACAGGGCTGCATTAAATTTGTACACAAATTCGTTACATTTTAAAATCCTTGACATTGAACCAAAATATTACGCAGACGGTGAAGATGCCTACTCAATGCAACGTGATCTCACTACTTTTGATGATGCCAGTGATGATGAAAATGTGATGGAAATAAAATCAGAATCGGCCATCATTTCACAGTGCTAAATGTTATTGTCATGGTTTATTGGTTATGCAAAATTCAATAATATAAATATTATTTGAAAATGTACTATTTTACATAAATAAAAAATATTTATGACACAATTCAACGTTTCAATTAAATATCATTCCACTTATTCATTGATTTTTATCACCCGCATAGTTTTTCTCACAGATATATATCCCATAATTGTAATAAAAGCGCATTATAGAGGGTTCATCAGAAAACAAAATAACTTACAATCAATGCTTATAACAAGTATTTGTTAAATAATAACTGTTAATGTAGATATTTAAATGATAATATTACTGCATTGTGAGAAGCATCTTAGGAGGTGTAGGAAACTAGTGACTCCAGAGCAATGTGCAGTTCTTTACCAGAAAAAAAATTACTGGCTTATCTTGAACAAAATTTGTTATAGCCACCACAGAACTCATAACACTAGTATTATTATACATTACTTCTTTGTTATGAACATACACAATTTGTATTGACACAAGAATTACTAATGGGATTATTACAAATAAATATGTGTATTTAAAAAGATACTGAGTACATCCTATGGATAGTATGTAACGATCTTTTAGGTTCCTGGAATCCCACCGGTCGGAAGAAGAGACCAGACTCTCCGGAGGCAGCCGTAGTACATGCCTCAGCCAGTTCCAGCACTGCTACATGACTTAATGCGACAGAGGGTTGTCCCATCCACTCCCTTATCTCCGAGTTCCTTACGAAGTCAGTCCACTTCACCCCTAATATCCGACGCAAGCATCTATTCTCAAAGCTCAATATACGGTTCTTTTGAGCTTTTATTAAGTGCCAGGATTCACTACCGTACAGCAGTACCGGTAGAATGTATGCAGCAAACGACTTACACTTGGTGCGGACCAAGTACCGCCGCATCACCCACAGCCCACATTGAATTGAACATTGCTCTGATCAATCTTATCTATTTCTTTAAATACTCTACTGTAAAATATTTTTTCAAGATATCATTTATCGAAGAAATAAGTAATGGTAGCATAAAGGTAAATGTGCATGCTTAGCAATCCGGGGAATGTATGTTCGATTCTCACACCTGTCGGACTTTACAAATCGAAAAATGCAGGACTGGATGCCCATTGGGTTGAACAATTGTCTGACAAGCAATTCTTTTGAAAAATAGTCAGTCAAAAGGTGTGTTCACATTGCAAATATCCACAGGTGTCAATTTAGGAGCGAATGTGGTTTAATAAAAGTTATGAAAAAATCCTAAAATGTCAATCTAAAATTTAATTGAAATGATGTCTTTAATATTTTTTGAGAATTTCTAGTATCAAAATTAATTAAAAATTAAAAATGTTTGTACATTAATTATATTTGTATTATTCATACATTTTTAACGACAAAAATATATATTATTTTAATGTGCAAAAGTTAAACGTGCCAAAGTCAAGGGCCTCCTATAATTATAAAATTACTTAGTTCCAATTGTCTTACACATTTGGTAACAGTGTGACAATGTGAGTCCATGTGAGTATGTATATACTTACAGCAACACGCTCAGCGGTTTTGGATGAAAAGCAAATAAATATGAACGATCTATCTAACGACAGCATTTAATAATATTATAACAACCTTTCTCTAAATTTTCGGGCAGCACATTTTATTTTCAAGTATGGCTACACTGAAAGGTTATATTTACTCTGTTGATTCGAGTTTCGATGGTTGGTGGAATTTTATGTTCGTTACTACGTAAATAATGTCAAAACAAAATAATTTTTCATCGAACACCTCATCACAAGAATGGGTGTACCGACAATCTAAAACACGCGGAAACAGGCCGTATTATTTTAACACAAGGACAGGCATTTCTTCGTGGACTAAACCTTCAGGATATTTCAAGGTTAGGTTCTCATTTATTTACGTTTGAAAATCAACATTTTGAGGTGGCTATTGAACAATTTTTAATAAAACATCCCTCCGCGTCTAATTTTACCAAAACGAATCCATCATTATGTCTAATTGCTTAATTTTTATAATGGAACATCTTTGTAATTATTATCTACTATATATATATATATATCTAATATATCTATTTTAACAATAAAAAAATACCACATACGTAAAACGAAGTGTGACGTGTGTACTGCACGATGCACATATACATTTTTTCTTAGTGCATTTATTGGAAAACTGATACGTGATCTAAATTATAATAAATGCTACTGGTGTCTATTTTATAAATAAAATGGGACAGTAGCATGTTATGATTTATTGAATTTAGTTTTAGAATATTAATTTACGATTCGGAGGAGTTGCAATTTAAAAGAATTTTATACCATATTCGCTCCGAAAGTGGAGCATATGGATCTACACAGTGTGAAGATATCCACTCCGAAGATGGAGTGTATGGATCTCCGCAATGTGAAGACGTCTTAACAGATTATTTTTCACGAGAATTGTCTGTCAGACAATTGCTCAACCAATTTTTGGATTGTTAAATTAGAGCTTTATAATATTCTGTAAAACTTATTCTTATTCAGATATTATATTATTCTTCTAGACTTTCAGTTTTATGATTTTACTGTATTTCGCAATACAACTGGATGACTATTATATAACACACTTACAGTAATAATCTATATCCATATCAGTTCTTACAATTCTTTCTGTAGAAAAACACTCAAAACACACGATATTTGCTGGGGGCATATTTATCAACAATTGTCATATCCAAGTATTTTTTTTAGGACGATAAACCAGACATGAGTTCATCACTAACTCTAGCAGCTACTCAACAAACGTTGAATAAAAAGGGTTCTTCAACAAACGAAATTGAAGACCACCCTTTACACAAATTAAAAAAAACAAAATTGAAAGCTTCAAAATCACCAAAGGGTCGATTGAAGAATGCTGCACAACAAGAAAAATTGCATCATGATCAACCGTCAAAAATCACTGAACCTGTGTCAGCTAAAAATATTGTGAAACCAAATTTGATGATAAATACACCGCTTATCACTGGTGAGTATTCATTTTTATTTTATTTTACATGTTGCGAATATTGCGAAAATAGTAGAAATTTATTATATAAAAATATATGAGAAGTAAAATTAGTTCAAGTAATATTTATGTGAAGAGATAATTTTTAAGATATAAGAAAAAAAAGATAACCAGTCCAGTGAGTTGGACAGATCCTATTTTAGAAATTTATAAAAAAATCAGTATAAACTCACTCTCACTCAGGTGCAAAATATTAATAACCGAGGTGATTTCATTAAGCAAGGCCATTCCACCCCCCATTGGCATTACTACTGGCAAGTTTTGAAATAAAAAATATTCCTCATGTAGTTATTTGAGACACACAAACCAATATTAGCCAAAATAGCACAATTCTCAATTAGACCACGCCAAGTTGAAAAAAATGTTTAGATATATTTATTTTTCTGCATATCCAGTACTAGTTAAGTATCTTAGTCTGAAATATTACATACACAATCAATTTTATAAGTTACTCGCGCATATTTTTTTGAAGGTAAAACTAGGAACAGAAGAAAGAGGAAACATAATAATGAAACTAAAAACAATGTTCCGGATGAAAAAAATGTGCCGTCAGCCGCAGTTGTGAGTCCGTCGACTTCACGTGAACAGAAAATTGCAGTTGGTGCTTATAATGTCCATCAGTTAAAAGGTATGATTCTGAATTCAATAACACAAATTTTTTTGTGATTAATTTACACAAATTTAATTTTATGAGTTTCAACTGTTTCAATTGACATTTCAATTATAGGAGATTACAGTTATATAGATAAAATCATTGAATATAAAAAATATTTTCAGCCTATTTTTTTCATTCTCAATGTAGTACTTTTATAGAGTTTCGGAATCATAGGAGCACTTGAGAACATATTTGAACCCATAATACCGATTTATGTGACATTTTATGTGTTTCTCTGAACTGCAATATAAATAATCTTTCGTTTCTTTACAAACCATAGTAATTATAGAAAAAGTATAACAGAATTTTTCAATGTTGAAAGTCAACTTTTTTTTCTCATTTTTTTGTAATGTTCACGTATTTTTTTCTAGCCTAAAGTATGTATGATATTATTGTAATGACTTCCACATATCATTGATAGATCTATCTAGTATTTATATTAAAAG
>JAGVSQ010005031.1:0-18338 GCA_022683975.1 Rhyacophila evoluta | reverse complement strand
TATTTCAGAAAAGTATTGTAGTGACGTAGAGAAGAATTGTGGACAAACGAACGAATGAACATACATACATATTTTGACTTTTATATATTAGATATGAAATTTAAGCACAACACACCCACGCGTAAAACATAAAGCGTAGGTATCGTAATAGTTTATTGTTTAAAATGCGTATTGTAAGGACGTATTGTTATCCAGTCATGAATGAAAGTGTATCCAATCGCCTTATTTCTGCTGTCTTGTCAATAATATGTACGCGATATATTAAATCACGTACCTCCTTAGTAGTAATGAAATAATTAAATATGTCCACCAGCTCTTTTTTATTGTACTAAAAAATACCAAACTGCACCGAGTTGTAAAGGAGAGTACACACTCAATCTATGTTCCGAGCTTTTGTAATCAACCAAAAAGGACTCCCAGTATGTTGGACTAACTTGTTTTGATCTTTTTTGTGTGTTAATGTGTCTTCCCGTTGTGTATTTCAATTCTTTATATGCAGCGTATCCCACAGCGTGGCACAGTTGATCTTTTTGTTTAAATTATAGGTGGAAAATACTATATATATATAATTGAACGGAAAACTTTCGCGATTCTCTCGCGATGTTTGTAAATATAATACTGTATTATATGAATAATTATTAACCTTACCAGATATTAAATTGACGATACATCGATTCGATTGTCAGTCCAACTGATTTGAGTAGTTCTTGTTTCGTTACAAAATATTTGGATTGTATTCATAAGTGGTCCTGGCATCGGAATCGATCGTATCCAGTTGTTGATATAAAAATAATAAAATTGTGTTGATTTATATCAAACGTCATTAAGCCCAGACATTGAAAAAAGGAACATATTATGTACGTTTAAAGTATGCAAATCTGCATATGATAATGTACATAAAACGTACAAAAGTTCATTATTTACGTATTTAAATAGCGTATAAATATCACAATATTTTTCAAACTGATTTAAGTCCAAATATATTTTACCAAGACCAAATTAAAAATATATATTTAAAATGCTGCATTAAAGGAAAAGATTCAAGTTTTTTTATCCGTCATTGTTACTAGATTATAGTATTTAACAAAATCTCAAACCTTGCATTTAACAAGATCGATAAAACTGGATTTTTCTCAGTTTGACTTCCAGTGGACTTACGTCGTTTGATGTAAGTCTAAGCAATTCGTAATCGATGCCTGATAATATAATGAACATGTAGATACCTAATCGGCAAAAAATTGGCAAGGAAGAAAAAACTGCAGGACTAGATTAGGTTAAACAACTGCCAGACAACCAATTTCCGTAAAAAAATATATCTGTTAAGAAATATCTTCACATTACGGAGGTGTATATACTCCACTTTCAGAGCGGGTATGTTCACACTGCGTTGATACATAAGATTGACTTTTGGAGCGGAGGCGTTAAAACATTGGATATTATTTATATTCATTGATTGGAATATAAATAATGAGAATTGTACCTGGTCCTCTATACGTTCGTCCCGTGAATTTCTTTGGCCGAATATGTACAACATATCATTGTATAATTTACATAGGCGTGCAAGTATTTTACTTGCCAACACTTTCGACGCCAATACTGGGACTTGTGATGTAAACACATAAAAATTTGCAAAAAAAGTTTAAAAATCTTTTTATTAAAAATAATGTTCGGTATTTAATATTGCCAGAAATGTCATTTTTGCTTGTTCTAAATACATATAGCTCTCATATCGTAATGAGAAATTTACACACCTTTTGTGATCGTATTACCGTTGATATTTCGATTATTCACGCTTACAGATTATCTTGTCACAAAAATCATGTTCATGCGAGATGATATATTGGTATATAAGCTTAAAGTTAAAATTGTTTCAAACCTGGATTCGATTTTTGAAATTTACAAGGATTTATTAAAATCACACATTAATTTTATATAACAATTTACATAGTATATATTTTAATCTTTACGTAAAAATAGATCAAATTCTGCTTAAAATACACCTGTGTCTTCAGATAAGTCGTACTGTCAATACGATCGAGTCACTTTTATTATTTTTTTTGTTCGATATTTAAAAAAATACAATCGATAAAAAAGAGTTCGATTATAATATAGCTATCGTTCTAAAATTGAACTTATGATATTTCTATTTCTTTGTAAAACTATAATTCTTTAGTTTAGAGTTAGATGTGTCATTAAATCGGAGTTCAGCAAAGTAATGAGACTGTATTTATTGAATGAATTGAGTGTATTTTGTCAAATATTACAGTAGTACATTGATAATTGCATATCTGCGTTGTAGCTTACGATTTCGTTGGCACTAGATTTCCGTCTGGTATCGGTGCGTAACGTGTTCTCAGATATTAACTTGGCAAGTCAGACGGGCAAACCGGACGACGACTGCTCCTCCTAATTGGTGGCACACTAACTTAGCGACTCACCGTCTGCTATTGTCTTTCATCTCTTTCGAAAGAGAGAAAGAGAAAGAGACCTGGTAAATATTTAAATAGTTTGCATACTTATTCGGCTCGGGTTCAACGATCCCCGAAAAAAAATGCCGCCGTAGAAATTTGCGGAGGGCCTGAGGAGGCGCATTCCGTCGGCTTGTGAATGGGCATTCCCCGACCGGATGAGACATTCTTTCTCCGGGGCCGCGGGCTAGGGGGGCTGTCGAAACCGGCAGGTCGGGAACCTGGGTGTATATATTACCCGAGGAATGAGCTGGGAAAGATTTTTCTTTACTGGCTTGGTGACCCCGCTAATAACGGCAAGCCTGCTCTTGCCAGGTGAACGAACTCTAGATTTCCTGGAATAAATGATCCTTCTTATAAAAATTATACTCGTCCTAAATATTACAGCTATTTATTCATACATGTATATATATTTCAGCAGAAAAAAGTCACTTATACAAATAAAATAAAATTTGGTTCTACGAAAATAGGTATGGTATTATCTACCGCAATCTATTGTATATTACCGATACGCTTGACCGTATTAACCCCTGTTCTGACGTGAAAATATACATTCTAAAGTGCATGCATATCTTATCTATTATCTGTTAATAACCCAGTAATGCGTCATTAATCATCTTCGTTCATAATAATTTGAAACTAATAATCCTCGTTAATTTGGTGTTTTTATCTGAATAAAATAGTAATATATTTTAAATATATCGAATATGTTTTTTTCTCTCCTTACGCTAGATGGATGCGATCGTATAAAATTGTAGATGTGAGAAAGAAAGTATTGAAAGGAAGCCGGTCTTTTAGATTTTTCAACCACGTGGTTCACCGTCTGCAGTATGAATTCAGTTATCTTGAATTTCAAGCTGATACATTTCTTATTAATTTGCTATTTCTTTTGATATGAATGATGCGACGGTATTTTGGGTTTGTCATGGAAATGGTTCGACTTCTTCGTTATAATTACGACTTACTCTTTCCTGATTATATTTATTCTAAGAAATTGTGTTTGTGATTATATATTATGTCTCGAATACTGTACCGGTATCGGCCCATCTGCATTTCTCTATCACCACCTTTAACTATTATATTATTTGGTTAATCCGATTCTCTTGAAAAAAAATACGAGCTATACTATGTCCAAAGCGAATTTGAATATCTCAGTGATTCAGTAAAAAAAAACCTATACTGATCATTGTTTGTGGTTAATTTCAGCAGTTTGATGTAACAATTGAAAATTTCAACACATCAAATACAACCAGGTGGTAATCGAACTAGGATATTTCTAGATGATAATATCCATACTGCCCCAGACCACGGACGTGAAATGTTAAATCTTTTTATTATGTTACAATTCACATTAAATGATTTAGCATTTACTTCGATAGATTTTTTTATCATATCTGCTCCGAAAGTGTAGTATATAGATCTCCGCAATGTGAAGACACGTCTTGAAAGATTATTTTTCACGAGAATCGGTTGTCATACAATTGCTCTACCCAACGGGTGTTCAGTCCTGCAATTTCGGATTTTTAAAAATCCAGCGAATGTAGGAATTGAACCCGCATTCAGGATGAAAAGCGCGCACGCTCATCTCTGGGCTACCGCTACATTTTATTGTATGTAGTTAAATAATATTTTTATTAAGTATTAAATTATAATATCTAATGATTGACTGCTTCTGGGACATTCCTGTTTCTGATATACACTTCAGGATACGCTCCGTTAATATCGAATTTCAAGATGAGGTGCGGCTTTAATAAAATGAATCAGATTAAATTATATATTTATTTTTTGATAGTTATTGTTAAATTATATTGCTATTTGCTTGCCACAAATAAATAAGATATCAATAATTGATACGTATTTAATTATTAAATACGTAGATTTATAATTTAATATAATCATTCGATCGCTGTAATTTATGTTGCCTTTTCACGTGTGTTCAGATCCAAGGGCATGGGGCCAAATAATTGGTAAACAATGTAAAACACAATTTCCGTCTCAAGACAGAGTATAAAAAATAGATCTTAAAACAGTTTAATAATATGTCCTTAGTCTTTGATTTAAAAATATATTTTTGATTAGCTGACAGCCGTTATTGATTCCACTATTTGGCCGTAATTAATAACATATGTAAAAAATAACTGTTGCGACGTACAACAAACATATCAAAGTGATTTAATATTTTTTTCGTCTAAAATTGGTATGTTAACTTTTAATATGTGTTCACGACTCATGAGTATCAGCTTGTGCATGTGATGAAAACATTGACAGAACAAAAGAAAGATTCTACACAATACTCTCCTTAAATTCTGAATCTAAATAACTAAATAAAGTAGAACCTCGGTTAATCACACTAATTGGAGATGAGGAAAGTGCGGATAATCGAAAAAACGGTGTAGTGTCCAGTAATAAGAATTTTTTTCCTCTTTTCAGTTCTCGAATGAACTGTTTTTCATACAACCGCTAAATATTCACCACTCATCTATGCCTTTTTCTGATGATTATATAGAACTGGAAAATATCTAGGATTCTTCGGTTTCCTAATGAGCAACAGTGGGAGTCGGTGCCTGCCGCTAAAAATCTCGCGATTAAAAATCCACAAATTTATAGATGTTAACGATAAAAAATATATTGAATTAAATTCGGATAATCGAAGTTCTACTGTAGTTTATTTTAATATTAATGTATATATATATCGATTAGTTATTATTTCTTGATTGTAAATTGTAACAAATAACTAAAATAATACGTATCATTGCATAAAATTACTCCGAACGTATAAAACGGCACGTATATTGATTGTTAATATTGCTTAGTCACATACCGTGGTCGGGAAACTCGTTTGGATTATTTTTGGAGATTGTTTTGAAGGACATTTCTGTTTATTAGAGGTGAAGTCTCGCTAATTCATTATAATATTGTAGGAACGTTATCGAGCGAGTAAATTAAGTTGTTTTTTATTTGCATAATAACAATATTATATCTAAGCAGTGATATCGAAGACAACGATTGAATTGCAAGGTTATATGGAACCGGCAGAAGCTGTTCGACTTTTTCCAATGTCAATGTCAGATATAATTATTATTGTTCGACGAGAATGATTTGACGATTCTTTTGCGCGATAGGTGTGACCTGACATAATAGCCATGTATTATCAGTGAGACAGATTTATTTTTTGGAAGTGTAAACAAGATTACATTTTATCAAATTGTTAATG
The DNA here is from genome assembly GCA_022683975.1 of Rhyacophila evoluta. Classification (NCBI taxonomy): domain Eukaryota; kingdom Metazoa; phylum Arthropoda; class Insecta; order Trichoptera; family Rhyacophilidae; genus Rhyacophila; species Rhyacophila evoluta. The sequence goes on along the minus strand of JAGVSQ010005031.1, from coordinate 12,656 downwards.
GTATAAATACATACATACACATTTACACTGTTTAAGGCCATGTCAGTGATAATTGCTAAAAAATAACACTTAACTGCAGGTTAATTTTATGAAAAGCAAACACACATTGATTAAAAACGATTTTTATCATATATTTAAACATTACATTGGTATTAAATTAAAATAGCGATGGCGAACAGGTGGTACGTGAAAGATTTTTGACGGCAACATAAACAGCTCCATATTTTGTTTTTCTTGTTGCATTACCATACAATTGATTAAATACCAACTCGACATAAAAAAGATTGCAATAAATGTGAAGCTAAAGGTTTTTAACAAAAAATAAAATTACTTATTTTTCTTTCTATTATATATTTCCATCATTGATTTTTATTTTTGTCGAATATATATTACAATTCTTCTCATTGTGTTTATATTCAGCTATTGTAATACAAGTATTTGTATTTATTAATAGCATGTGTATATCTAGATACTGGTATGGAGAAAATTTCTATTAAATTTGATCATATCTTGGCATATTCAAATTCTATTTGCTATCACTGATTTATAGTGAAGTTACTTTCTAGGTCTCTGAGTCATAAGTGACTTAGTCACATGGAATTTGATGGAAAATCCATAAGAATTTTATGCTTGTAAATATTAACTGTTAGTCTCTCTATTATGACTCACAATAAAAAAGACAAAATACAATTGAAAAAGTTGAATCCATCTCGCAATGCATTTGAAATGTATGAGATAACTAAGTAGTCATTTTCTCCCTTCCACCAGACTTTCAAACTAAAAATTAAATTCTACACATAACCTAACGAAATCTGTTACGAAGAAGAAACGTGTGTCGTTTTATATTGAATGAAATGTTAGTGGTTATTATTTATTTATAAATATATTGAAAATTATGTGTCACCGTTTTTATTCCTAGACATCGAAAGTCAGTTGTTTCTCTATTGTTTATAGCAATACTCTTAATTAAATTTGAAGGTGTCAAAAAGCGAGTCAGTGTTTTATATTGAAGAAGAGGAAATAGAAGTGATTATGAATATAAACTCAATGTAACATTTTGTATTAATAATTTAAGTTAAAGATTGTAATTTCATTTAGATAATTTCATAAAAATATGCATTCTGGAGAAGAAGCTTCGATATCATTATGGTAAAATCATTTTATTTTGTTATGGTATCATTAAACCTAATTCTTCTTTTATAGGTCTGATTTTGGTGTCCACACTTCTTGCTTTGATGGGCTTGATGATGTTCTGCTTCCCTCGTCAATTGCCAGGATCCAAAGCAGTTCGAGCTGCAAGAGCTGCAGCTCCCAAACCGAGACCCACACAGGAATCATCTCACAAAGCTCCACAACTCAAAGGTATGTCGAATGTCCACTAATTTTACCATCATTCCTTCCATATACTCTATAAAGACCTTTAAATTTAATATATTATATATTCATCAGTAATAATACGACTCTACTGTATTAGAATGATAAATTTTGTAGTGATAATCAAAGATAGAACACATTCATTATATTGAAATAATAATATATGTGTTGTGTATTTCTACAAATTTTATTACACATATTGTCTCTTTTCATCTATTAAGACACTGAGCATCACACTTGTAGAGATCAAAAGCAAAAGCCGCTACTTTCCATGAAAAATTCATTAAAATGAGTTTATTATATTGTAGTGCTTAAGAATGTGTAGACTAATGATTCTGTGGCTGTTTTTTTTTTAGAAATCATACTAATATCATGTAATAGATTGTATTACTATTTTAGTTTTCATAATAAAAATGTGTGTAGTGTATTATATGTATATGTATTGATGAAATATATTCACCTGATATGTTTCAGATTTTCCAAAAACTTTGAAACGTCAACTCAGCAATGATATCCTCATGTGCCGCACAGCAAGTTGTGTTCTTCATTTACTACCAGTTGCTGGCCTGTACACCTTCTTGCCCAAGTATCTGGAGTCACAATTCCGTTTGGCCGCTCATGAAGCAAACCTCATTTCAGGTTTGTAGCTTAGAAATAATAGTCAATGAATAATTTTAAAGTTCTCTTCATTACATTATATATGAAAAATACAATTATACTACGTACGAGTATAGTAAGTAAATAGTATAAGTATGAAAGTTCCAGATATAATCATAAATTAGTTTTCGGCTATTGCCTAGTTTTCATATATTTATATTTGCGGGTTTATTTATCAATTTAAAATAAACAATAATAATAGTTTCTGTGGGCAGTTCAATTGAACCACTATTCCTTGGTACTTTGAGTCATACTCTGATGGGCGGGTCATATTGTAAAATGCTAGACAGGACACTGAATCAGTCTGATCCCAGTGAACTTGAGACAGATTGAGATAGAGGTTGATTGTCTATGTAGTGAACAGATGTAACTAATGGGAAACCCTGGAAGCAGCAGAAGATAGCGAGGGATGAAATTAGAACTTTATACCTTAAGTATATTGATAAATATTTGAACTTTTTTCCTTCGAGTTAGACCATCCAATATCTATAATATGGCAGTGAATGATTATTAAAAGATAGAAATTTCAATGGGAAAAAAAATCATTCTATGATAACAGAAGATGTTCTTTGGTAGATAATATTTTTTTCACTGATTGATCAGGTATTGGTGGCATCATGGTAATGGGAGTTGGTATTATGCTGAGCGGTGCCGTCATTCTCAAGTTGGTCCCCACAGCTAGATTTGTTGCCGGCTGGATAGCTTTCACATCTCTCGCTTATGCTTCAGGTAACACAAATGTTCTCATATATTTTCAAAACTACTGTAACTGATTTGCCAACTTTTTTGGCTGATTCAAATAGAATTATTGTTAGAAAAATTCTTTTATGGATGTCCATTTGCTTTATATTAAATGCAGTAGAGTGGAAATAATGATATTATTTTGAGCATGAAAATGTGTTTCATTTCAATCTGTTATTTTCAATAATCTGTTGGAATTATCTATTCCTCAGATACTTCTAAAATAAATTATGTATAGTACAATATATTTATATCATACAATCCATTTGAAGCTTTGCATGGACATAAAGCCAAAAGCTTTTATGAACAGTAAAATGATTGACTTAATATTAGTTTGATAAGTAAGAGATGTAATATTAGTACCACATTCAGATGATACATACTAAGTATAACCAAGCAGAAATGTCAAATGTATTAATAAATGAAATTTTCTGTTGTAATTTTATTTTACTTCATTGTACTTTATTCATTTTAATTGTAGTCCTATATATTATATCATCACTGTACTGGCAGAAGTTGGTAAGTGCCAATTGGAAAGTAAGAAACAAGTGAGAAAATAGCAAATGAAAATTTGACGTTTAAGTATAGATGCCTCTATCCTTGATATTTCATGGTACAATTATTATCTATGCATTAGTAAATATCAAACCGAGACAACGCTAAAAGTGGAATACAGAATTTTTATGAATCATTATTGTTTTGTGAATAGTATGGTATCAATTGCAATATTATGTATAGTATGGTAGCATTTCATGTTCTGTTTGTGTTTACTTCAGGCATGCTGATATTGATGTTCGTCGGATGCCCGATGGATGATCTTGTCGGGCTGCAAGAGTACAATCTGGCCGCAAATAAACCACTCAGTTCTATTCCTCAAGGCGACTATCATCAGTTCTTCAACACGCCAGTCTGCCAAAATTCTTGCAATTGTGAGAAAGGGAAATTTGGAGTTATTTGTGGACTGGTATGTATTCAATCTATTAATATTACCTAATTATGATTTGTGATTAATTATCATAGTGAATTTTGGTAGATTGACAGTTCTAAATAGAAAGAAAATGAAGAGTCTTAATTAATCTATTGAGGCTAAGTGTGAATGGTACATGTAGAAGTTTGTGTCATAATCATCCCGTGAGTTTTGCCACTTAGCACTTTCTGTAGGGCTTCAATGGACAGTTTTATGCATGAAGAGTATTTCTCCCGTCTTATACTGCTTATTAAAGTAGTAATCTTTTATCCAAATATGAGATTAATTGCATGTAACTGGATCTTATTTTAAAAAGAATACTAAATATTATATATTTTTAAATATGAAATTCTTGATTTATTCACTGCATAGTAAATACATTTTTTTGTATTTTACAGCATTAATGACATTGATATTCTTCATTTTTATTTATTCTTATTAAATTAGAATATTACGAAAAAAACTGATATCATACTGAATTTTAATTCTTACATGTGCATATTGTGTTTTATACAGGATGGAAAAACATACTTTTCTGCATGCCACGCTGGTTGTCAGAATGTGAGCTTGCTGGAGAGTGGGAATTATGAGTACTATAATTGCGAATGTATTCATGCTGACAACAACTACACATCAGATTGGTAAGTTCCTATTTTTTTTGTTATGTATGTTTTCTAAATTCTTGCATTTCTCATTGTGTATTAATAATTTTTATAAGGATTTTTTAAATTAATTTAGTTAAAACTGAGTAAAAAGCGAAATCATGTAAAAAAAAGTTCCGTATAAATCAAAGGATGGGTGTATAGCTAATTTTAAATTTTTGAGAATAAAATAGAATCCTCATCAGCATTAATAAAACTCATGTTGAATTTATGCAAGTATTCAAAACATCTCATTAGAACTGAAAAAAACATGAAACAAACGAAACGAAAGAATTCAATTCTTTAAAAATGGTTATTTAGGATACACCTATCATGTGTAAATTGATATAATGAGTAACGAGTAACATTTACAAAATATAGACCAAGAAAGATTTCTCGTTTCCTTATAAAAATTCTTTGCCTTTGACCACAGATGGCAGCTAAAATATTTAAATTATCAGACACGGAACGTTCGGTGTCCCAGATAATGCTTAGATTAAAATATTCTGTTGCCCTCAGGTTAAGTGCTTAAACAAAATGTTTGCTAATTTATTTGATTGATGTTATATTCTCTATTCTTGAAAAATAGTTGAGTATATAAATGGCAATTAAATGTAATAATTATTTTTAGGACACCATCGTATAATGGGTATTCTGCTGGTGATAAGATAGGTGTAGCAAAAAATGGCTACTGTACAGGAAATTGCAAGAAGTTCGCCCTCTTTATGTGCATATTTTCTTTTATTATGTTCATACATTCAACGGGGGAAGTTGGCTCAATACTGCTAATTATGAGGTGTACAGATCCGAAAGGTATTGTAAAAAAAATATTTTTCTACAATAATTATTGTAATATTGCTTTTATATTCATTTTAAATTGTTGTGAAACCTTCCAGTAACATTTTATACATCTGAGAATACCTAGAGATGAATTGAAATCAATAAATAACTTAAATATTATATAATTCAATCAGAAATGAGCATTTATATTAAATTTTTTTTGTTATATTGTACAGTTTATCTATTGTCTATATTTTTATATAATCATAGCGAAAAAATAGTAAAATGTTATAGAAAACATAATATAAACCATATTGAAAAGGACAACGATAATATTAATTCATAAATTTATATTCTAGATGTTTAAATGATTTATGTATTTTTTTTGACTAATTGTTTTTTTGATTCCAGATAAAGCAATGGCGATGGGAATTATACAATTTGCGATAGGTTTATTTGGAAACGTGCCATGTCCTATTATTTTTGGAGCGGTAGTGGATTCCACGTGTCTACTATGGGACTCTGTGTGCAATACAAAAGGAGCTTGCTTCCTTTATGATTCTGATGTGTTCAGACATTTCTTTTTAGGTAAGTGCAATAAAGGTTTTTTTTAATATATAGCTTGAAAACAAGATGTTTTATGTGTATTATACATACTTTTTGTTTCCATTTGATTAAATTTTATTTGTCAAAAAAATATTTTTCATTATAGTAGAAATAAAACTTTTTTCTTTGAAAATTTAATTTGCCAATTATATTTAGCGAATTTCATGTCTAGTGGAATTTTAAACGGAGTGATCAAAGGATCGATTTACAAAATGAATAATCATCAAAAATCATAACACCACAGCGATAGTGTTTTCATCACATTTAAAAATAATGAGAGCTGAGAGTTATTGGTGTGAAGTGCTGCATCACTTATAACAGATAAATTTCCTTCCTCTATTAAAACGTTAATTCAATTTTAATTTAAAAAAATTCTGAGGCTATTTATAGTTGTTTTGTTAAATCGTAAATAGCTAAAAACAACTATTTTATAATATATCTGATAGAAATAATCAATAACATTTATCAATTATCATAAAGTATGAATTATAAGTTGATCATTTTGGGAGAATAATTATTGGTGCTAAAAATCATTAAAAAACAAAATTAAGAATTTGATGTGAGAATTTAAGACATCTATTAAGGATAATATTAAGCTACAAATGTTAAAATTACTTCAGTGAAACACATTAGTGAATATTTTTAGTTATATTAAATTGTTGCAGGTACCACAGGTGGTATCATGGCCCTCGCCTTTTTAATCGACCTGGTAGTATGGCACAAAGCAAGTCGGATAGATATTAATCCGGAAGGGGATATTTCTGATGCCATTTCCACAAAATCTAAGTCAGTCGAGTGCATTCCGAAAACTCTGCCGCAGGATTTATCCACCATTCCTCTCACAGCACCCGCCATTGCAATGAGTGACATGTAAATATGTAACTATAATATTCTGTGATCGTTATAGAGTCATTGAATACCGCAAGACAAAGTAATAATGTTAGATAAGGTTATTAGTTGTAGTAGTTTATAGTGAATAAATCGGGATGGAAGATTCCTGAAGAACTGCAAGTTGAAAGTGATATTTTCTACAACATGTCCCGTTGTAATAACCGTATTGTGCCTTTGGGCTTAATGAAAGATTTTTGTATGGGAATGTATATTTATAATAATTTTAATAATGTTTATATTCTTGTATTTATTATTAAAGAAATGATATATGAATTAAAAAAATATTCTGCAAACAATCGATAAATTTTATTAGATAATTTTTTAGACATCGATAAATGCCATATGATTATATAGATTTAATTTAATGATATTACGATAGAAATTGTCTTTATAAATTTTATATTTTTTTAATCGAATATCCTATATTGTGTATAATTTTTAAATTTATACCTCTTATAAATAAGTACGGTAGAATCTCGATAAAACAAACCTCAATGAAATGGTTTTCAATACAACGGACAAAATAAAGAAGTAATGAAGTGAAATTGTAAACATAGGAAAATAGTTGGAAGAACTTGTTTGATGACCAAGATGCAGACATAGATTTAGAAGGGTTATAAGTTTCCCATTTCTGCTAGACAATACAAAATAGTGCTGGAGAAGTAACAGTAGAAGAAAACGTTTAATACTAGTTAGAAGTGGATGAAGGTGATCAGTGAATGTATGATCTTGAAAATTAAAAATGGAAGTGAAGATAGCGAGAAAGAGGAAACAACAAGCCCAATAACATATTTACTAGTGATAAGATCGCATCTCGACGATTTAACAATGAGTGTTGACTTATTCCTCATGTAACGAAATTCGATTATATTTTTAAATATATAAAACCAAAATTTTTGATTTTACTTTTTTGATTATAAAAGAACAGCAAACTTAAAAAGTGGGAAAAAACTTGATTCTTTTCTTGAAATTTAACTGGCCAAGTACTGTGCTGCTTATTTTCTTAGTAACAAAAATGGATTTGGAAAACCTGTTGTTATATAATGGACCTCTAACTTTAACATACACCCCCTCACCCGCAATTCTCTGTTTCATCGAGGTTCTACTGTAATGTAAAGCTATATTTTACATTTTAGATCTGTACATAAAGTCAAAAATTGACTTGGAGCTGAAATTGAATATGAGAATATTATGTGATTACATGTGCACATTTTTTTACCCGTTTGTATTTCTCATTCACGTTCACATTATTTGTGACATGAAAACAATTATGCTACTTGAAGCAATTTGCTTTTACAATCAAAAATTATTGTTGTTATTCTATATTGTTATTGTGAATTTGTATAGAGTGAATTTTAATAGTATTATCATTGTGCAATCTTATCAATTTTTCAGGTGCAATTTGTGTAAAAGTGATATTTTTTTAATTCGCTTACACTAAAATGTATCAATTTTCTATTACGAAAGTTGACAACCAGACTGAGTGAACTGTGTTATTGACAGTTTTTTATTACTGTTAAAAATGTTATAAATATTTTCATCATTATAGTATCACACACTTGATATTTGTTTTTTTTTTTAGTAAAGCTGATTGTATTATTGGAAGTCACATAAAAATTGTTCATCTTGGCTTTTATTGCCTAATATTATCTTTGCTATTTAGAGGTAGGCAAATTGCTCTACTATTTAATTTCAATATTATGAATTTTACAGTAGCAACATACAAACTAAACAATAGTTTGCCGACCAATTGCCATTTTATATCTTTGTTGTTTACGAAAATTGTAACTCAGCTTGAAGATGTCTTCATTCAGAGGTTTTATATCTTCAAGAATAGCAGGTACAACTGCACTTTTACTGGAGTCCTCTATATTATGGGTCAATATCAATAGTTTAATACATTTTTATATTAATCTGTTAATATTATAGTACAATGTTTGCATTTGGTGCTATGTAATGTGAAGTAATATTAAATGATTATACGAGAGTGTATGCAGCCATTTAAACAAATTTTAATAGTGACCAAACTGCATGAAACACTTTGAATCAAATTTAAATTAATGAAGTTATAATGAAACTCATTTTGCATTAAGTAAATAATGTTAAAGGATTTCTGAATCTTTGGAAAAATCTTGTTAGTTTGAATGTGATAATGTCTACTGTAGAGTAGGTGCTTTGAATAAAAAAAAGACACAGTTTATGTAAAATGACCAAAAATTCTTCAGTACGAAATAAATAATTGCAATGAATTTCTTGTACTGCTATATTTTATAATATCTTGTGTATAATGCCATTTGCCATTAATGGCGGATCAGAACACCTCAGAGTAGATAACTTTAGTATAATGTGAGATAGATTAATTTTAAATATTTTTTTATGAAATACTAGTCTGTTTATTTAAGCTCTGCATACTTATGTATGCCTCTAATGCAAAAGTTAGTTCTTCCAAGCAATCTCACAAGCTATATTTTTACACTCCCGATGTAAAAGGTTCAAACGCATTTTTGAGTCGAGTGTCGCTTTTTAAAAAATATGCAGAACATAATTTTCTCTTAAAAAAATGGTTACATATTTGTATAATGTCACACACAAAAATGAAATGGAATTTGAATCAAGTCATAATCTGATCCTTTTGTGCAAATATAAATTTAAAAAATTAAACTGACTTTCAATTTGATTTTGAATATCTTTTCATCTGTAATAATATATATTCAAAGTTTTGGATAAATCAAATAACTTTGAAGATGTGTATTTAGTAGTATAAGTCTATTAAAGAATATATTATAATCATGCCGCCCTAATATATAATACACTTTTTATATCCATTGAAACATGTCGGGTCTTTTGAAAAGTTATAAGTTAATGTAAATCTTTTATGTTGGAGGTATCAATATATTGTTATCGTTTTGTTTAAATTTGTAAAAAAACTTCAGGTAAGCCTATATATTTTGGTACTATCTTTGTATTTGTTTATGCGTGAGTGTTATTATAATTATTATTTAATTAGCTATCTATTCCATATTAAATATTATTCCAATGTAATTTTAATATTTCTATCATTAAACTGGGATTTTTTTACATATTGAAAAATCATGATGTTTTTAAAAACATTAAAAAATATGCTTTAGCATAGCCTAAATAAATGTTTGCGTACATTTTTACTTATTATTTCTGTCATAACCCAAATGAAAACCATTTCATTCATATTAACACATTTGTCCTTTATGATATCAAAATAATGATCAGACACAGTGGATGTGCCGGAGTTTACTTTTTCAGAAAAAAATGTTTTGTGTGAAAAATATCCCATCTTGTTTCGGTTCTTAAGATTGTCGCTTATAAAGAATTATAACATATAGATGTAAATATATCAATTAATTTGGCAGTGTTCCTAATATTAACATGCAATCGAACTTGGATTTTCTTGACAAAATCTCCTCATGCAACGCAATGAGTTAAACATAGATAGCTCCTTAATTTAATCATCCTTAACTCAATGAAGACAAAAAATCCTAAAAGGAAACTTTGATATCTAAATTTTTCCTGTTTCACTCCTTGATAATTTTTCTTTTTTGTAAAATTTCACAAAAAAAATAATTCTGTAATACTGAATAATAATTATACTTTTCTCAGAAATTTCAAATTAATTTTATGGCTTGGTGAATACAAAAAAATCAATAAAATTGCTGTGAATGTAATTTTAAGGAGTGTACAGCCGAATGAAAAATATGGGATCAGCTTGATTAGGTCATTAACCAACTGGTCTGTTATTTGACCTGTTCATAAATATAATGAAACTTTTTCATGTTTGTGTGTTGTTCTAAGAATTGGGGGTTACCTTAGTGACTACTGATTAATATTTACTAGGGTGCGTTCAACTGGGGACCAAATGTTGTTTGGTTTATCAGTGCTACACACCCATTATGAAATAGACATATTTTATGTCATGAGCCTTTTTTTTCATGATAAAGGCATAATCTCACTATAACTGTGCCCGATATAACCAAGTTCGATTATATAATAAAGTATTTATTCTATCTGGCTAGTAAACGCGCAATGACTTGAATTTTCATCCAGCAATTCAAGTATTACACAGTATTGTATTAGCAACCGATTCAGCAACCAATTTCTGTAAAAAGTAGTACCTATAAAATTTCCACAATGATGGTCGTTCATTCAAATCCATTCTTTATAAATGACAAGTTATTGTTCAATTGTATTGTTCGTACAACGGACATTCCAAGCTAATTTTTTTTACAAAAAAATCATGTCTTAAGTGGCTGAAGTTATCAATCAAGACTAGGTAACCTATGTTATCTAAGTAACTGTTTTTAACAGCAATCATAAGTCAGATATGATATGACAAGTTAGATCACCATTTTTGTTTTCATGTATGAATAGAAAATCTATTTTAGATATCTTGCAAATAAGTAAACCCAGTCATATGTATTGCAATAAAATAATGGTAAGGTGTGAAGATCAATCATTTACCTCCAAATTTTCTTTTATAGATATATTTTGTTGAGATGAGATGGGGCCAAATGTGCAATAGTTAGTAAAGAAATCAATATTCATTTTTTAATATCTTGTATGTACAGTTTGTACACCATAATTATGTAAAATATTTCCCCATAATGGTGATATAGTCGAATTATAAAAAAAATTAAACTGTTTTTATTATTATATTTTAACATACATTGCTTATTACACATTTATGAGCACAATGTTTATCGTAGTTACATATTAATTTATAGGTAATTAAGATGTAGATGATGTTATTTATAAAGATATGTTTTTTATGATTAATGTAAAATGTCTTGGATATTAAATTGTCTATAATTGATGTAATATTTTGGAATCTACTTGAAAATTACTGTCAGAAATGAACATAATGTAAATTCAATTTTAATTATAGTAATTGCTCAATATCTCAAACTAATACAACTGAATTGTTTTGTTCTGGATATAAAATATATTATGCAGTCCCTTTTATAAGTCTGTTTAATAAAGAAATTGATAAACCAATTTATTTGTGAAGTTTTAGTATGTTTGTCTATATTATTGATTATATTACAGGTATGTTCAGTGACCTTGCATTAAAGATCCATTATGTTGAAGAAGCAATTGATAAAAAGTGGATTTCATACTGCTATTGAGGAATGCCATTATTTTGAGTGGGGATACTGACAACACAAAGATTTGTCCATATTAAAAGAGGCTGTTATAAGAATGCAGTATTTTATATCATGGTAAAAGGATAAGGAAACACTAAGTTTTCTTGGAATGTCTGAGATCGTATATTCCAATAGGCATATAACCATAGTAAATATAGTTTATTGTTCAACTAACTATATTAACTATATGTTCATGTAGAATAATCTGATGCGCTTGAAGAAATCTAAAATAGGATACCTTTGAAACGATAAAACAACACTTATTAGACAAGTGAAAAACTATCATATATTACATTATCTATGATGGATGTATTACTCCATTTTTGGTCATTTTACAATAAATATTCCAAATATTAGACACTTTGGTAGGAAGAAGATAGTTATTATTGCTGAAAAATGACATTCGTATTGTAGGACTTGTACGTTCACCCATTATAGATATGATAATTTATGTCTGCAATAACTTGATCAAATCTACGGTACAGCAAGATTTTGTGTATTGCTTTCATAAATAAATTTGATGAAAAGTATTCTTGAGATGTCATTAGTTGAGTTGAGTCTTGAGTTGTAGGTAAAAATACGTCTCATCACTGCTATTATAATATAACACAGAAGGTGTCCATAGGTAGACAGAAGATTTATTGCTATGATAACATCAGCAATGTAAGGATATGAAACAGCGATAAAAGTAAAAAATTTTTTTTTTTTATACCGTGTTCGCTCCCAACGTGGAGCATATGGATCTACACATTGTGGAGATATCCACTCCAAAAGAGGAGTATATGGATCTCCGCAATGTGAAGACGGCTTGACAGATTATTTTTT
>JAGVSQ010005030.1:0-10039 GCA_022683975.1 Rhyacophila evoluta | reverse complement strand
TAATAAAAAAATATACCACAGTATGTTCACAATAATTATAAAGTCGATAAAAAGTGTATGTAGGTATGTAAGTACATACAACACAATATGTCAAAAAATTATTTTTTCACAACGTTAATTATTCGAACTTGCCTTCGAAAGTGCCTGAAAACAAAAGCTAATAGTTACAACTAATTAGAAAGTGAATGATATAAGCCATTTCGTTTACAGAACTGTCTGAATTTTCATGAGCGAATATATTTTGTATAAATTATGATTATTTCTTATTATTGTTTCAAGCTATATGTGTAGTGGATAATTTTTGACTAAATAAATGGTTTTATTGAATTATTCATACAAATATTTGTGGTATTGGTGTGATTGATTTCAGGGCAAATTTCCGAATAAAAGAACTATATTAATGGAATATTAAACACGGTTAGTAAGCGAACTGTGTTAGGTGCAATCTATCTTTACTTACATTCTAGATATTTGTATGCTTAAAATTTTTATGACTAGCTAGTTTATCGCAATGACATTTAAGACTTATAATATTATATCAAGCGAGCTGTCTTAAATTCATACGTAATACCAGACTTGGTAACTAGAATATTATTATCTAGAATTTATTGTCATAAATTTTATGTAAGGTTATTTTAAGTTATTTAAATAGAAATAATACAATACCGCCGTTACTACAGATTGAAATCTTTAAAGCTGTACCCTTTCACAGTATTACAATAAGATATAACATAATACGTAACGTAATATTTTGTGACGACGCAATAAGATACCTAGAATCGCTTTAACGGTAAGTCGATAGGATGAAGTTTACAGTTGAGAAATTATCAAATGACGCAGAGCAATAAATATAATAGAATATCCTTGGATCGCATCGGGGATGTAATGGCCCGTTAATGCACTGCCAACAAATTCACAATGGGATTTGTTGAGTTTAAGCGGGTAGGTCGTAGAGCCGAGGAGCCGTCTACTCGTAATTGGCTCTGTCTGGCTGGGCAAATATTGTGCTTTTGAATCTTAAAAGCTCAAACAAGAAATCTCGATCAAGATTACATGGCATATATTATTTATTTAAATTCAGTTAATACTAAAAATGGGTGTTATACTGTAATTGGCGATTGGCGATGGTGATTACCAATCTTGTATAAGAAACAATGTTAGTATGGTCGTTTTTTGAAGCTTCCAAAAACGTAACCGTAACTGTTGAAGATACATTCGTGTCCAATTGTATTTGTAATTATAGTTAAACGTACTAACTAAATATTATACAAAGTAAAATACAAATGCTTGACATATTTTTTAAAATTCATTCCTTCAAGCGTTATATTTTAGATAAATTTACATAATTTAATAGCATAGAAATTGATGGCTTAAAGTGCAAAGTTGCTCAAACTTAACTCTCAGCTGAAAATGAATTAATTTTGTTGCGTCACGCTATATGAATGTCCTGTACTAATTTAACAATTCAAAGTCATTTAAATGTATCGGAAAAGTTTTTTTTTACTCTTGATATCGAGAAGCGATCTTTTTTTGGCGGGAATGCCCCTGGAGTAAATATAAATTACCCAAGACTTGCCACTCACTCAAGTGTGCTGAAGTTAAAAGAAATAGAATAAGTTAGCGAATTTGCCCATTAAGCCATCGAAATATTATTGTTCGCATTTGAATTCAAGATCCTTGAATATAAAATGCGTTGATTATAAAGTTAAAATAATACAGTCATTAAAATGATCAATTGTTTTTAGCCTCTTTTTGGAATAATATAAACAATTTACAATACACCTTCATTTTAATCTTTTACATTTTGAAATTAAAAAGCTTTCGTATTTTTTGATTAATGAACATTTTGTGTTACTCGTTAAATATATGAATCTTTATAATACAACATCGCCAAATTTTGTCTTTGTTTTCTTCCGACAAAACACCATTAGGCTGAAAAGAAAGTTTTCAGATGAGAAGCCAAAAGTTTCCACAAATGAAATTAATGCGTATTCCGAAGCCCAATTATAACAGAGAGGCTCGTTTTTCTTCTAATTAGAGGAAAAACTTTCACAAAAGTAATAAGTCGAGATTTAATCAGGACGTTGAATATTCAGAGTAAAAGCTCGCAACTGAGCATAAACAAACATACTTACAATGCGAACAATGTAAACTGAATGAATTAATGCTTTGGGCTATAACGAATGTTTCTATGTTTTGCAAGACATTCTATCAACTTAAGTTTTAAATCAGTATGATCGGATGCAGTGAAACGAAGTATCAGCTGATATAATAAAATCATTGTCAAGCTAAAAGCTTAACTCATTCAGCCCTTAAAACGCCTATAGGCGTATCTACAAAGGTTATTAGCCGCTTGTCCACGCCCAACTTTACGTACAATAGATGCACTAGACATCTATGAATAAAATACTGCTCAAATACACAATTTCAAAAGAACTTCTGAAGTGAATTTCACAAAAGATATGCAAGCAGTTGGAAAGATAAAATAGATAAAGATTTTCAAGTTAATATCGATTTACCAACGCCATCTCTATTTTACTTTGACAGTGAGAAATTTTAAACCGAGTCTACTTAAGAATTTGATTGAAATAGTTTAATTCAGGATACAACGAAATCCTTCCATCGCTATTATCATGAAAATGGTGGACATTTTTTTTGTGTTTTAACCATATTAATTTATTTTTCCTAAAATTTAAATGTATATTCACCTTCATTTAGATGGAATTATCTAATAATAAATTATAGCGAGAATAATAATATAATTACTATACAGATTTTCGTAGGAGAGAATGTTTATATTATATACTAATGAAAAGTTAGTACAACTAAGGCTTTATATTCACGGTGAATATATTCCAGGAAAACTCCACGAAATGAAAATGATGATTATTGAAATGTACATATTGAGAAATGTAAAGGAAGACTGAAAGGTTGAAAATTGAAAAATACTAGAATATATAAATTCATCAAAAAAAAATATATTTGGCTTCGGTCATATCATTACGTTATACGACATATATTAATCAAATATCTCATTTGAATAAGGGATAATCTTGTGAAAAAAGTTACGCGCTTATAAATTATTTTGAATCTGGGTCGCTGGTTTGATTTCCACATCTGCATAAAAATGTATACTTCTCTAATACATATATATTTCAAGTGTTATAGTCTACACGCTACACTTATTATATGTATGTTGTTTTCTTTACAGGTACAAAAACAACTCTCAAACAACAACTTTTCTCTTCAAGTCTTCTACGCAGAGAAAGCACATTTTGAACAATATCTAATAAAATGCACTTGGAAAGTTTAAGTCATTCAAAAACCCACACTCACAAAAAAATTACATCTCATACTACACATGATTCAACAAATATACTATGTTGCATTACATAATACTTAATAACAGTCGAATTTATTAATATATCTCATTTGATTAACATGCATTATATTATATGTACCAACTACGCTACCGGTGAGACAAAAGATGTAGTTACGTAGTTGGTAAAGTGCGCGCCTAGCAATCCGGGGAATGAGGGTTCGATTCCCCATCTATCGGATTTTAAAAATTCGAATATGCAGGACTGCATATCTATTGGGTTGAGCAATTGTCTGACAAACAATTCTCATGAAAAATAATCTGTAAAGACGTCTCCACATTGCGGAAATTCATATACTCCTTTTTGGAGTGGATATTTATCTTAACACTGTGTAGTTCTATATGCTCCACTTTGGGAGCAAATATGGTATAAAATATTATATGTACTTTTTTTAATGAATATAAAATGAACGAGACGCCTGCAAGGTTGTTATAAGAAAACGTAAGTAATTAATACTGTCGAGTGATGGCGTTTGATGAAAATTGACGTTAAACTCAAAAACATTTAAAATATATAAATGTTCGTACAGATCGTTATTTGCGACCCAGGTTTCATTAGTAATTATCTCAGCAACCTAAGCTTAACTTTAGTGTCTATGAAAATTTTTCTATAAAATGAAAATAGCTTTTCTCTTCGGAGCTTTTAACTCAATAAAATTGATATTCAATACACCCACCTCCGCCTACGCTGTGAAAAAGGTACTAACCAATACGCGAAATGGATTCCTCAGCTACGATATTGGCAATATAATTTTTATTAGCATATAAAAAATAGTCAGACAGTCCCACGGCGCTACTCTATCCAGCGCGGCATTACTACGTACAAGAATCACAGGCAATTTTATTACCTCGCGCATGAAACGAATATATATATTTTTAACTCGACAATATCCAGTAAATGGAGAAGACAAACTGAACATCAAATGGAAATAAAAATCTTTTGTAATCATCATTGACATTATAGCCTGCTGTAGATTTTGGTAGTCTCCTCCACTTATCTGCCTATCATTTCTGTTGTTCTTACAGTTCTCAAGTCCCAAAAATGATAAATCTGATTTAGTCTAAACAACCATTTCAGTTTGAATCTTTCAACTCTAATGTTTCTTTTGTAAGCTTTTGGGTAGCCTCTACGTTACCTGATGATGTATAAATCTTCTTTTCAGCTGAACTTTAAGTTGTTACATTTGTTATACGCTGAATCTCTAACAATCCTTCAAACAGAGTGTACAATAAATGAATATACCTTGTTCGACGTTCACCACTCACACAAACTGCTTCATACATCCCATTAACACCATCCTGATGGATATTTATGCGAATACCCTTTACTTTATTTTGTTTGCGTCCAGCATAATTGAATGACAATAATCTTTATCAATGATTTCAAATCTTTAATGTCACTTCTAACTGTTATAAATAAAAAAAATGTTTAATGTATCGTTAATTTTATAAAATATGAAATCTATCAGTTTTTTTAATTATTGAGAGTTACATCATGTTTCAAAATTTTTTAATTAGACCGATCATTTTTGATATTTTATTTTGTTATTTTTGTGACTTCGTCGTGATAGAAGATGCGCGTTTCATAACTTATCGTACCCATACAACTACAGGCTGCCTGCAGAATGTGGGCTGTCGATCCAATACTTTTGATTAGGGTTAAAACAGGCCACATATGAGCATGACATGTATCATGAGGTTATCGATCATACATACAGTACACAACTGTTGACGCGGACCGACTGATGTCTTACCTGCCTCAATTCTCAATATCGTCATGGATTGACAGTCCCCGGACTACAGTCCGACTGAAGGTGTATGGTTACTATTAGACTCTTAAACGAACATCTACCCAAAAATTATATTTAGAAATAGTAGCAATTAAACGTACTAATCCAAGGTTGATAATCTATCATCAACGCAATCGTATTTTTAGTATTCTAATTGAGTCCAGTGACACCTAACTGCTTTATATTGTGATATTTACATTGTAAAGGTTGGTATACGATAAAAAATACGTTTTATACTATAAATAATGTGTGTATATGGAGGTTGTGATTACTGCTGTATTTATTGTCAATTTTATTTTTTATCGTGAAAATATATGTACGGTAACGCGATACTGTTTATTTAATTCTAAATCAAGGTTGTATAAAAATGTGTACGAATGAATTACAATAGATTCTGAAAATATGATAAGGAACAACAAAACTCATCAATAAAGCAATTACTTTACTTTTTATTTTATACGTAAATGTATTTTATTCCGAATTTCTTACAGCTAAATAAACGCTTAAATCTTCGAGATAATAATAATTTTTAACGACTCAACAAGCTTTGTATCAGTCGGAAATATCTTCTGTGAGTAATTATTCTTTGGAAACTTCATTTTCAATTTGAAATTATCCGAACTATGTGTGGCAAAAAGATTTTTCTACTTGTTATGCAACAATAATTCGATTAAAGAGCTCTTCTGTACAGTTTACAACAAACGAAAATAAGAACTTCTCTGTGAAATATTCTCTGGATCAAAATTCAAACAGCTGACTGACAGAAACGAATGACTTTCAAGAAGAAAAATTAAGCGCTGTGCGCATTAAATAGCTCTCGACTATAATAGCTTTTAATTCATAACAATGAAATTAATGAATACCATTACAAATATTAATAACATGAATCCACTCTCAACATAGATCATTTATATATATATATATATATACACAGATTAAAATAAAGTACTTGAAAGAGCAAAGAGCGTATAGTCAAATTCAAGAAGAAGCTGACCACGTCCTATGAAATTTCCCGTATACTAAATCTCATCCGTTAAAGTCCATTTGGAGTGATCTGACATCTTTTATAACGGATTGGCCACGAAGAATTTATTTCGATTAAAAAATTCCTTATACTATACGGAAACTTAGATTTTTATAAACTCATGTTTTTGGTGGTTTCAGTGTACTAGGTAAAACATTTTTTTGATGAATCAGTAATCAGTATAAAGAATTTTAGTTTAGTCCGTCTATTGGAGTACACAACAAACAGTAATGAAGCCAGGCAGATTTTTGTAATTTGTTTTGTATTAGAAATATACTCATATATAAAACAAATGTTCATTAAGCTCTAATTGGTTACTGTTTCGCAGTATTGGTGGGCCTAATTGTGATTTCGTATATATTTTTTTAAATTCACTACCTACGAGGAGACTCATAAAACGTAAACAAATGAGGGAGGTAATAAATGTAATTTTACATTTTTTATTGTATCTTCGATATTCTTCAATAAATGTTTTATTAGAAACCCGATATGAGATTTAGAGACCCGAGCAATAAGCAGAGACGAATAAATCATTTTTCTCATTAAATCCGTATTCGGTCTGAGGAAGTAGCGGGAGAATAACAAAGGAGGCCAGAAGAGATAAAAGCGAGAGAGAGAAGCTCGTTAGTGGAAAGGTCGAATGGAAGAAAAGAAACGCTTTTCTGGGCCGGTTTATTAACCGTTTCATGGACGATTTATTCCACAACTTACTTGCGAGAAGGTATTCAGGACATATAATAGAAGTCAGGTCAGGGGAAACGATACAGGGAGAGATATACACCCACACATGTACCTAATTGAAATATCCAGATAGCCGTTAATCAACGCTAAAAGCTTTGAGTATTTTCTTTGAGAGATATAAGGGTTTTTGTTTCCTCGTCCAAACTTCAAATTAATCTAATGATAAGAAATTTAGATATATCATCATAGTAACTAACATTTGCGTTACCCAGACAAAGCCGGTTAATAAATTTGATATAATATAAATAGTATGACAATTATGTACAATACATATAAGTCGCATTGGTAAAAACCTTAATGTTATATCAAACTATTTCGGTTATGTAAATTTAAAAAGAAGCTCCTCGTCGTTTTGTAATTTTTTTTCTAGTAATATCAATATGACTCTGCAACAAACACCCTTGTTATATATCTTATATGTAATAAGCACACATAAGTAGAAGAAAACTTAATAATTCAATAGGTAAATTTAAACATAACACATATAGACAACGCATCCATTCAACTGAGTATACTTTTATAACGACTTATTTTAAAGTGATCAATGTTTTCGTCGGATTTTTATATAGATAATTCTGTAAGAGAAATCAATCCTTAGGGTTCCGATGTTTTTTCAAAGACTACCACTTTCACTAGCGACATGACAGTTAAGTTTCTTGAGATACTTAATTACGTCAGCTATTTTAGTTCAGCGTTCAATCTTGTCTTTTGAAAAACGATGAAACAACTGAACAGATCGTGAAAGTATAAACTAAATTTCGCAAAGTAATCGCCAAATCTACGAAAGAAAGGGCATGGTGACTCTATTATACACATCATTAACTGTGACGATAAATACATATTTTTCAAAATTCACAATTCAAAAATTACTTATCAACTAATCACTAAAGCCATTAGGAATCCAATCCTGCATTGCTCGATTTTTTTATACAGCTGCGAGATCTGAATCCGCAATTTTCAATAACAAAGAGTGTATCTACAAATCGGCTACAATAACCGATAGCGAAAAGTTCACAAAAACATTTTGCCGTATATATTAAATGAAAATATATTAGAAAATTATTTATCGAAGTGAAATCACGAAAATAAATACAAATATCGTATTCTTATATTATATACAATAAATATATTATTTAAACATTATTTTCCATTGTCGCTTTTCTACTTCGATACATAAATTATTATTCAATGACAATATAGGAATTACATAAGATCCGTTCTAGAAATTTTGATATTTTAGATAAAGTAATAATTTTACTGGCTTTAATACAATATAACATAATATTATATTTTTCACTTGTCTGATAACATTTAAGGTTTTTATTTTATTCCATTTTTGAAAATATCATTTAATGTTTAGCCTTCCAAATGACAATATGGATATGAATTTATAAAGCCCTATTATTAACGCCTAGTAACCAATTTCAAAAATACTCAGCTTCGTTTGTGCGTAACTTGGACATCAAAAGGAAGACGTACTTGTAATTTTAATTAATAATTTAAATCAAGAGGTATAAATTTGATAATTTCGGTTAAATAAATACCTTTGTAAATTAGTACAAGTATTATTCTGAAAGAAATTTTTTTTCATTTCTCCGTATTAATCTATAAAATCTGCAAAAACAGTATTTTTCAACTGGATGAGCTGAATTTAAATGTACAATCTGTTATACATTTAAATATTCATTTAGCCACAGTACATAATTTTATACAGAATAAGTTTCGTCTTTATATTATGTTATTCAATAAAACTCTATTTTATGAAATAAAATAGCCACATAACACGTTTATCGATGACCAATTTTGTTTTCAATATTTTTGAATTGATATTTTAAATATTTATATTTATTAAATATAAATCAAAGAATACCTTCAAAAACTTTACCCTTAAATTTTGGAATAAGATCATTTTAGAATTACCTTCCTCATCAGTATAGAAAAAAATGAGGTTTGAGTACAATAAAATTTAAAAATACTACTGTCCACCAAAGAAATATCGCAGAAAATCAAATAAATTCAATGACGGCTTTCTAATTACTTATTCTAATAATTTTCTATGAAAATTTTAATTTAAAAAAACTGTTATAGATATTATATAAGATGCTGCGGATATTAAAATTAATAAGAATTATTCAATACGAGCGAATCACTTTAATGATTCTAAAATGCATAGTAACGTTTTTGCTGTTAACTTCCTCATTATGTAAGAATACACCGAGTAAATTATACAAATCTTTACTACTTTTAATACTATATTATCATTTATTTAATTTTTATGGGTCATTATAGACATCGATAAAGCGATCAATAGAAAGTTTCGATTTGATCAAGCAACAAATTCCGCACGAAGATAAATTAACACTGACAATACAAATTGGTGCCATTATTAGGATGTGCCTTAAACTCGAAGGGATATTAAGTTACCGATAAAATATGCAAAAAGAATAAAGCACGTTTCGGTTCTATTCCGACAGCCTATTGTAAGCGGTGTAATTGGGCTTATTTAATTTATAGATCACCAACATTGTATCAGCTCATTTTCGATAAGATCGTTCACTTTGAGATACTAGTTTAAAAATTCGTATACTTATATTTTACTAATTCCGTTCCGTATCAAACGCATTAATCATATGTCCGCAATAATTCTTTTTTAATTTAAATTATTTTTAACACTTACCCACCAGCCACTTTGGCTGCTTAACAAAGATTTGTCGCCGTTGAATCAACGAGAAATGCTAACGATTATGTTGTGTCAAGCTTTTTAAAAATATTTTGCAGTGAAGAAGTGCAGAACATGCAAGGTAGTATGTTTCATAATAATACAGTATTTTAACACTTAACCTGCGGACTACTTTTGGCAAATTCGTAAAATGCGCTTAACGTTTGCTAAAATCAACATATTTACAAAAGTAATTTAGATATTTCAATATTTTTTTGTTTATTGTGCTAAAAAATTTATGCAGAACCAATTTATTAACATTTCAGTATTATATTATTGTCTCGGCTTATATAATTATCACTTAAAACTAAGATATTGTTAATTTTTAATATTTGAGAAAAAATGTAATATAATCCTCATCGGCATTAATAAATTCATTTAAAACT
>JAGVSQ010005029.1:0-18339 GCA_022683975.1 Rhyacophila evoluta | reverse complement strand
ACATACGGTTTCTGAAACGCACAAATTTGTGCGCCCCGTAAGCCATGTGTTAATTGCACACAGTTTGTGGACATTTCGTGTAAAG
The DNA here is from genome assembly GCA_022683975.1 of Rhyacophila evoluta. Classification (NCBI taxonomy): domain Eukaryota; kingdom Metazoa; phylum Arthropoda; class Insecta; order Trichoptera; family Rhyacophilidae; genus Rhyacophila; species Rhyacophila evoluta. The sequence goes on along the minus strand of JAGVSQ010005029.1, from coordinate 18,254 downwards.
GAGGTCCCAAAATGAGATGACGTTTTAAATTTACCGCCATTTTTTTTGCAACAAAACTAGATGCTGTTTTTGATTTGCTGTTATATTAGTAGGATTAGTGTTTTATTAGTTAACTTTGAGGTTAAATTGTGAAAAGATACAATCCAACGAAAAATCGTGGTAATCTTGCGGAGAAAATATTATGGCAATTTTCACAAGTGTCGGCTTATTTTGGAACATGTAAAACATGTTTAGTATATGATGCAATACGCAGAATAAAATAAAACAAACAAACAAAAATAATTATTGCTTATCCATCAAGCGAGCTTATTGATCGCCATTCGTTCTTTACGTTCAGTGAATAACGAGAATATAGCTATAGCAAGATATTGAAAGTGTGATGAAGCGATAAAATATTTTTATAATATTTACCGAAAAAAAAACTTTAAATATTAAATAGTAAACAATTACTAACGATTTGTGTCAAGTATTTCTACATTGGCGAATAGCGATTAATTTAAAAATCAAAATAAACATAGAAATGACGCAAAATATTAGAGAAGTGTTTGATAACATCGTGTTTACTTTTTATAACTTGAAATTATTTATCATGTTACATAATATGAGGACGTAGGCAACAACCAAAAGAATATGCGCAAATCCCTTTCAATGACCTTGCGCATGAAGTAGGCGGAGCTAATTAGCATGTGTGTCTCTTTTGTGCGAAGTGTTTACACACATCTTCCCGTCTCGCGCTGTTTCCTTATTTCGCTTTCCCGCTAATTTACAAAACCTTCTTCTGCTACCACTTAAATTCGGAATCTAAACATAAAGCCATATGCACAATAATTATTATTGACTAATCAATATAATCGTTTTATATAACTATCTTGATATAATTTTAAAGATTTTCATCAATTCGTAAAATTGTTATCATTACTTATATGAAAGGCATCATTTAGTAATGGGCAAAAAATACTCCCGTCATGGCCTGGGGTGAAAGCATTAATAAATGTATATAATTATTGCTAGACAATACCTTAATTTATACAAGTAGCTAAAAAGAGTGGGATCAGTGTAAATAATGTGAGAAGTATTTGCACATTGACTAATGATGGGTTATCGATCGAGTCAAATGATCTTTTTTCAACAAGACTATATATTAACAGGACTTGACTAGTTTGAATAGGAATCACGCACACTCTAGTGTGCTCCAATCAATGTTTTGGGAACGTGATCCTGGGTCACTTCTGGAACTTTGAAGAGCCCCTCATATTCGTTAAGCCATGGTATCTGCCCGAATAATGGACGTGGATATGTGGTGGCTGGAGGCAGAAGAGCAATATGCATATTGTATATTTAAAACTATAATTATCAAATATATTATAATTACAATAATTAATAAAAAAGCATAATATTATACTTAATCCATTGTTTTGAATATTAATTTATCCTGTTTACATTTATGTTTTCACTATTATTGGAATCTAACATTAATTTTCTATCATTTCTTGGTTAAAATGTATTTTTTCCTGTTTCAGATAAAAGAGGTTCTCAAGGAAAAAAACCCAAGTAAACTATTGACTCTGGTGAGTTAGAAAACAATATAAATGAAACCTATACCTGTTATTAATTGTACAAGGTTTTTGGTTTATTATCTTATTTTTCCGTCTTAAATTTTCGAGATGGTATAAATTCAAATAATACAAGTATTTCCCAATAAATAACTATAATAAAGTGTTTTTCTTTATGTTTAGATGAGGCTTTATTTTTATTGATTATTTTATTAATGAAATTATTTTTAAAATTTTTAGAATGGGGTAAACTCTGATAGTGGCCTCGTCACAAAAGAAGCTGCTTTTGATGGAATTGACGAGTAAGTGAGACATTGATTAAAAATACCTAACGCATTGAGACATTCATCAGTAATTTTCTGTGTTAGGATGGCAGTCCGAAATGGTGGTGGTTCTGAACCAAGATATATTTTTACCAATAACTAGTATGTGCAATGTTTAGGTTTACAGCATAATAATTTATGAATCAGAGGTCAAATGCCTGATACAAAATGAAAATATTTAGTATCCATAGATAGATAGTCTTTTGTATCATAATACTGTATGTACTGTAAACAGTACCTGTTCCAGATCTCTATCAGCTGGGAATAATTGCATTGTCAGTTTCAATTATTTATAAGAATTATGTCATAAAATAGGGTTGGCATTAATATAAAATTTAAGGATTTTTGAAAATGCAATATTAATTTAATATGTATTTATTTCTATTGATTATACCAATTACATTTAATCTTACTGGAGTTGTTTTTCTAGGTTTACTGTCGACAATGAACCACTTTATCACATTATTTCCGAGCTGTAAGTATAATATTAATTTTGCAATAATTTATACATGCATAAACAACAATAGAAAAATATAAGGCGTACAAGAATAGAAGTGTTTAACTGGGAAGTTCTCTGTAACATAGTATATTTAGAACTGAAAAGTTACAGAGAGAAGACAATAATTATTATCAACAATATCATCCAATAAATATTTATTAATTTTCCAAGGCAAATAATCAACACTCCTATGGAATTAAAAGGAAGGACGATTTCAACACACTTATCAAATGTATTTAACATCTTATAATTCTAGACAAATAAACTTAAAGATAATATGACAATAATAAAGAGAGCATGAGAGTTATGTCAAAATATTCATCAAAAATTATAAAATAAACTATAAAGTTAGATTGCGTTTGTAATATGATAATTTATCAATTAGAAAATAAGTATTGTTACAATGTGATACTAAATATCCAATTAAATGATGAAAATTTATGTAATAAGTAAAATATTGTGCCCAATTTATTGCAATTTATATATAAATGACAGATTTCACAGATGTATTTACTGTTAATGTGGAATTGAGCACTTGTGTCTGTAGTGCGCAGTATTTTGGAAATATTTTGCATACTCAGGTGCTACTTTTAATTTTAAATATAAATATACCTGCGTAGAGTAAACGTTGGATTGTTTATGAAGCATACCAGACACGCTACTGAGGCCGACATATTTATGATCAACAGTGTCTCATTGTCGCTATGTTTTATTAATTGTCAAACTGAGATTTGTTCGATGGTTTGTTTGGCTAATTTTTATGTTGTGATACAAACCAGTATTTGATTCATTATATTAATGAAAAATACGGTGAAAAACACTTTCTTTAATGTTTTCAATATGCTTAGATAAACTAAATTGATTTCCATTCATAAATAAAATATGGTAATCAAGTAATGTGATAATATAGGAAAATTTCATGCATTACAATTAGAAATGAATATACAGAGATCTTTCCACCAACACTTAATAAATGAAGCCATTGAAAGAATGTTTGAAATACACATTTGCTACAGATCCCTAAATGTTTAGTGCTTACTAGGATAGAAAATTTATAACTAGCATTATTATTTTCTTAAAAAATACATTGTCTTAAAAGTTACTAACAAGGAAAAACACTTTTTTGGTGTCTATAGAATTTATTTCTATAAAGATAAAGGATAAAATATCCTATGTTGATTATTCAAAGCCACTCTTGTTGATTAAATCTTCTTCTATCACAGCTGTTTTTCTTACAATTTAAAGCTGTTGCAGTATTTACTCGCTAGTAAGCAGTATTGGCATTTTCTTAAAATTATGAAAATTATATGGTTTAAAAATAAGCATTATATGTATGAATTTAAAAAAAAATCTTCATATCAAAGTGAACTTTGATTAAATGGAGATGATGGATTATTGTAGTGACAGTTTAATAAATAAACGCTTAATGTTTGAAAATGTATTTTTCTAGGCGAGTAATAAAGACTCCGATGGAAATAGAAGTGATGCGATATGTTGTGAAGATTTCTTCTGATGCGCATAAACAGGTTAAGTATATCTTAATATTATGATCATGATTCAGACAAAAATTTTCTCATGATGCATCAGCAAATACATGATATTCTTTTGTGAATGAAACAGGTCCTCTATTAGAATAAAAGTACAGTCAAATCTTGCTTTAGCAAATACCGAAATAACGAAATTACCACTATGACGAATATATCATGGCAGACTGGAAAGAAGGATATATATATTTTACATATCTTGTGATCATGTAGTTTGATGTTTTCTTCTGGTGTTCCGACTGTTAAAATTAATTAGTAGCCGATAGTTATTCCGTATTGATGTCAGAATAACTAAGAAATTGTTGCAAACATTGGAATATTTAATATAATTAAATCTAAACAATTAATACAAATCACTTACAGTATTTCCGTTGTGACTTTTATACTATCTCAATTATGTGTTATGTATATCTCAGGAGAGTCCTATCTCTAATATAACTATCTAGAATTATTTGTCCTTCTTGAAGCCAATTTGTTTTCGACCGAGGAGTCAATATACTATCTTAAGTAAAAGCAGAAATCATTCAGTGATAATTTTTAAAATCTAGCTTGTTATCCACAAAAGCTAAAAGATGAAGTTGCTGATATTTACATGTTCATTAATTTTGTATGATTTTAATTGCTTTGTTTTTTAAAATATATATTGTACTATTTTTAGGTTATGCTGTATGCACGAGCTGGCCGTACAGAATACCAGTGTGAATCAGTCTTCTTGGGATATTGTTATGAAAATGGAGGTTGTCGCCACGTTTCGTACACCTGCATTTGTGGATCAGGTGACAATAGTGCTGTTCTACATTATGGTCATGCCGGAGCTCCAAATGCAAAACAAATTAATTCGGGAGATATGTGGTATGATATAATTGTTTCAGTACAGATTTTTCAGTTATATAGTAATAGATAACATCTTGATTCCTTCTTAATTTCTTCAATAACCACTTGGCTGCGGCACAAGAACTTGACATCCTATTTGACGCGTATCGGGTGAGTCAAGCTCCGACACAAGCTTGAGAAAACTTCAGTAAACTGGTTAAAAAACATTAAATTTCAATGATTCTAAATTTACTTCAGAATTTATAGTAAGTTCCTGATCACTTGTGGTTATTTAAATATGACTTCTATTTGTCCTGAAAAATGTCTTCAGTTTTATTAATTCTGCATTCATCAATAATAATAAGTTACATGGTATAACACCGCTTAACGCGAGGGATATGTCCCAATAAGTTGCAGTTCTAAACGAAACAACATTAAACGGGGTCATCTTAATATAATGGGGATAAGTTAAACAGAACAGAGAATAAGAAAATTTATGAACATTTTATTTTGCAACATTTATGATACTGAAACAGCGTTAAGCGGGGTCTTACTGTACCATAATATCCATATTTAAATCAAAAAAACGGCATCATACTATGTAAATGTATTCTTTTATAGCTGTAGTTTTTCACATACATTCATCTTCTCTCAATTGTACTTTTGTCCAAGTTAATATTTCTACACGTGTGATATCAGTGAAGGGCATGATTTCAATTATATTTTACATGTACAATGTTGTACTAAACAAATGATTAACTACTAATGTAAACACTGATATTAAAAGAACACATGTGTAATATTAATGCTATTTTCTTAATGCATTATTTATTGTTTGTAAAAATATCATTTGTTTTTCTATTTTCTATTAAGTTTTCAATAGGATATAAAATTTGTTATTACAAATCTAGTGTGCGATAGTACTGAGAGCTCTTCTAAGGAGAATGTATCTCCTTAAAAGAGCTATAAATCAAAACCACTGGATGACTGCAATGTGTAGGCCTCTTTTGAGATGTTGGTACTTGATTATTGAGAGGTTTGATATTCAAGGCATCTATTGTATTATAAACAATGTTTACTGTTTCTAAATATGCTTGTACTTATTCAATGTATGCTTAATTGTAAATATATCATTTTAATTTTCTTTAGCTTGTTTGATATGGGAGCAAATTATGGAGGGTATGCTGCAGATATCACATGCTCGTTCCCCGCCAATGGGAAGTTCACTGAAGATCAAAAACTTGTTTATAATGCAGTGTTGGAAGCCAGAACTGCTGTTATAAAGTAGGTATTTGTTAAAATTATTAAAAATTACCTTTATTTTTCATTACCTTCAAATAATTCTAAGTTATTTTGTACTCCAGTGAAAGTTCACTTAGACACTTTGTAACTCTTGTCCTCCCACTTAACTTATCTCTCAATAAGGAGATGAATCATTGTAGTCCTATTTGTATGATAACATTTTGGCAAAGTTATAAAACTTTAATGACACATAAATTTTAGTAATATGGCTTGTTTAAACCCGTTTAAGAAAATACACTTAAATAGTAGTTCCCACATTATTTTACTGCCTCTGAGGGCTTACATTGCTCGTATATTTGTAACACTTTTTATGTTACTAACATAGATGAATCATTTTAATTTATAGTGCGGCAAAACCAGGAGTGCCTTGGCCAGATATGCATTTACTGGCGAATCGAAAGATGTTGGAGTACTTGAAAAATGGTGGACTTTTAAAAGGGGATGTGGAAAACATGATTAAGGTTAGTATTTATTTCAAATTGATGTTTGGTCAATAGCATATGTGTATTATTAATAATATTAGATTAAATATTTGAAATATGGTCAAAACTAAATGATTTTCGTTCTCTGTATGTGTTAATAGTTTATGGAATTTTTATCTTTGCCTTATGAGTCTGGTTCTTAAGTGAAGAATATGGCCACTACATCATCTTGCCTATGTAATTAAGGCAAATGCAAATGATATTCAGCTTTGAAGAAACCATTAATTTATATAATTGACACAGGCTGGAATACATGGAGTTCTTCAACCGCATGGACTAGGACATCTTCTTGGATTGGATGTCCATGATGTTGGTGGATATTTGAAAGACTGTCCTGAGAGACCAAAGGCACCACTGAGCGCCCTACGAACCGCAAGAACCCTCAAAGCTGGAATGGTGCTCACCATTGAGCCTGGATGTTATTTCATCGATGCGGTATGTATAATATTAATTTTGATTTAAAATTTAACAATTTCTTTATAGTTCTATAATATTCATGACTGTTTCACAGTTACTCTAAGAAATCCAGCCAGATTAATAATTATTAAAGATATTAGACTATTGAATGATTTTGATATAAAATGATAAATTTTTACAGTATTACTTAAGGGCGCATGAAGGAAATTGTCTTTAAATTTAATAGTATTTGTCAATTTATCAATTTATCAATTTATTTAATAGATTGGTAGAATTCTAATTTCATTAATTATGAGTATGTATGATAATAATTCTCCATATTCATTAAAATTAACTACGATAAAAAAATTGCAGCTTTTGGATAAAGCGCTGGCAGATCCTAAGCAGGCAGTGTTCTTCAATACTGATAGATTGGCTGCATTGAGAGGGACCGGAGGAGTGAGAATCGAAGACGATGTCCTTATTACTGAGACTGGGGTAGAAGATTTAACATGCGTCCCAAGAACGTAATTATATATTATTTTCAAATTTGTATTTTAATAAGAAATATTCAGTCATACTATTTGTATTTGATATGCAAATAGAACTCTGTGGTAAATAGTTTTGGTATGGGTAGTTTGATATTTAACAGCTTAATGGCTGCGATTTTTTGCTGAATTTTGCATGGTGACTGAAATAATATTTTATCATGCCTTAAGCTAAATATATCATAACTTAGTTATTTATCACAGAAAAGAAATGTCTGACATAGGACTTTATATGAGTCCACGGCTAAACCGTTAATGTATCATTTCAAAATAGTGTATTACTCGCTATTATTTGTTTAGTTCTATTTTATTAAAAATATTTTTAATTCAATTTTATAATGTTAGATAATAATACGCATTACCTTTTTACAGTGTAACAGAGATTGAAGACTGGATGAAAAATGGAGCCAATTTCAAGAAATAAATTCATTTGAAAAATACAAAACATTCCTTACAATCACAATTTTGTTTTATCCAACAAGGAGCTATGTAACTAGATTTATTGCATATAATACATTGGTATAAATTTAATAACCTATTTTTAAATTGTTCTAAATTTGAGATTATCATTAAGTTGAATTATATCCATTGCTTTATGTATATTATAATAATTTGTATTCTTTTAATCATCCCAATAAAACAAATATGTCATGTTTTATATTTTTGAATATATTATTTAAAAAATACAACTTATAGTTATTATTACTTTCCATTATATTTTATTTTTATTTCATAGTTTCATCAATATCAACATAAAAATTGATGTAGGTATACTGAAGATTTTGATATGCTCTTAATCTGGGTTCAAATAAAAATGAAACACATTGAAAATATTTGAAATATAATAAAACAATATACATGACACATAATTTGATTTACCTAGAGAATTAAAATCCGTAACTTCTGAGAAGAAATATAATTTATAAAAATAAATAATTCCATAACTAAGACTATATTCATTGAACAAATTAGTTGAGGAAGTTTATGAATTTACTTACCTTGGTTATAAAAAGACAGTAGTTGATATCAATTAGAAATAATAAAATTGGTATAATATGTATATAATACTAAAAAATAATCGCAAAATTATTTATGTATTTCATATTTGATTATCAAAAACGTAATAAAAAAATAATGAATAACAGTCGAGATCTTGTATTAATAAGTATACTCAACCCTTCATATTATAAAAATAAAATTATTAAAAAAGCTTTTATAAAAATCAAATGGAAAATATAAAACTGCTAAAAATCTTATGAGAATTTAGCTTGATAATAATAAAAAATGTTTTCTATTAAAACGTGAATTTATAGATGTCAATATAAATTATTATAGATACAGATCGGGAATTAATTTGAAATATTATATCAAAAAATTTTAATGTTAAAATTTTCCTATTATTTGGTTGTCAGATGATTACATATTATTTTGCGTGCAATTCAAGAGCAGGCATGACGTTCATTCTTGCGCGAAGTGTCATTGTATTATTTTTGTGAGGATTGGGGAATGTAAACATACTAGATATAGGTATTGTTTATGTGATTTTCTTCAATTTTAACGTGAAATATGTTTCAATATTTTGTAAAATACTTTGAAAATATGTTATATGTTTGTTGCTTTGAATACACGAAGTATCATTGCGATTTTTAATCAATTTTATTACAAGTGTTCTTACTTTCGTTCGTGAATAATAACGCGATCTCATTTTTATTGCTTTCGACCCTTTCGGTTTAATTTTATTAGTACCTGGATGGCAGACGTCAATATCGGGGTGAAATATAGCATTTAAAATAAAACATACAGCAGTTTATCAACATCGAAATTATTAAACCTGTCTGTGTTATTTAGTAAAAATAAGTATTCTAGTTTCGCGTACTTATATCAAGTAGGTCAATGCAAAATACTAACAATGAGATACAGAAAGTGAGCTCTTTTTTGTCCAGAATGACTCCGATGTATTAAAGTAGGTAGTTATACGTTTTTAGTCTTGCCTCGGCCAAGAAGTGTCAGACATTGTTTACCTCTCATAAATGAAAATCTTATTTAGTACTGATTTCTGTTTATTTTGTAATCCGTCACATTTTTTACTAAGTCGTGCATCGGCATAATTAATAAATAAGTGATCGTAGTGAATTTATAAGATCGAGACATGATATTTTATTAGTACTATTTAAAGTAAGCAACATTGCAAGAAAACAATTGAAGAAGAAAATGAAATTTTGGTAATTTGTTTCTTGGTAAACCATGGTAATTTATCACAGCAGGATAAAATCAATTAGTATCTTTCATTTTGCAGCAAAAGTTATTGAAACATATCATGCCTAGTGAGGTATATTTTCTGCAAAAAACAATACCAATCAAACTGATTTAGTGTTGTCAGTGTTTGCTACAATTGAGTTTCTAAATGGACATTTATTTGTTTACATTAAATATTTATTAAACAAGGTATCAACCCTTTGTAAAACAGTTAACAAAAAGTGTCAAGTTAAATTACTAATGAAGTGTTAGGTTAACATTTACCATTAATATTTGAATCTTCAGATAAAACCAATAATTATTTAGTAATTTGGCATGGTAGCATGGTAGAAAATCTTAATTTATGCAGGAGAGTATCCCAAACAATGCGATTCAGCCAGCATATAATATTATTTCAAATTATTCACATGCATTCAAATATTATTTTGTCCAATGAATATTTGTTCTGTTTTTGATAAATTTTTACCCGTAGTTTAATATCACTTTGTACAATTATTCTAATGGTTTCACAAGGTGTAATGCGTTACTAATTAGTAGTTTCTTCACACTTTCTCGTGATGAAGATTCAGTGTTAAAGGATTGCTCTTGGCACTTACAAGATATTGTATTTTCAAGCGTATTATAATATCTGTAAGTATTGTAAGCGCCACAGATATTTACATTTTTGAAGAGCAATACTAGATAAAAAGTATGTTTTAATACTGTAACTTTACGACCATTAATGTATTTTCAATGTGAACTTGAGCATAAGATTTGAGTAATTGTTGTAATTGTAAATGGTACTTGTTTTATAAGCTAAATTCACATTCTGGTAATTTATATGATCCATCAGAGTTGATGTGGTAAAAAAATACATGGAACCATTTCAAGATCCATAACAATATTCAACAATATCCATAGAAAATTCGATCACAGTAATAATGTTATAAACTTAGTTATAAATAAAATCAGGTGAGATTTTTGTGAGTTTTAATTTTAGTAATCGAGTAAAATTGCAGAATTATCAAAAAATATTTATGTGTGCAGCCATACGCATGACTGGCCGTCGTTGTAGGATTGGTTTATTGAATATCCACAGAGGATAATTTGAAAAATAAAATGTTTTCAATAAATTAGATAGTTTATACTGTATTAAATACTGTAATTCTATTCTTCCATAATAGAACAATCGTAATATGATTAACTATAATATAGTTTTAAAAATAGCTCAAATACCTTCATGTATTTACCTGTATGGATTTAAATAACATTTGTTTTTCATCTCCTAAATTTGACGGTTGGTTAATTCGACAAACCAATCCTAAAGTGACATGTTGTAATTTTTTTTGCCTGTATTTTACTAATTTTTAATGTATATTTGTCTCTAGTACTCATCTTTGTTTATTGATTAATTTTGCTAATAAAAAACAAGGGATACACAAATTATTAATTATTTTCTTTATCAATTAAGTTGTCTTATTTTTAAATCTCAAAAGTGTACTATTCTCTTCAGTTAGCCATCATTTATCTCCATCTAACAGGTAATATTTGCTATCGGCATACACTAACTTGCTCTAGTTATCTTGTATTTAGTCATGTTTAATATCAATGGCCACATTAGATTACAAATACATAGTTACTTACATAAAGCGTTTTTGCTTATGAAATATTGACAATTTTTATAGATGCCCTTTTGAACACACAAAAAAACTATGGAGCGCCTGTCGCATGATTTGAACTTGGCGTTAGAAGAAAGCAATTGCGGGAAACAGGGACGGCGAAAATTTGGATTTAGAAGAAGGACTCGCTCCACTGGAAATTTGCGTGAGTATTCTTTTGAATTGCTCCACATTTATATACAATTGTAGGCTGCCTTCAGATGATGCACTGTAAACGAAAAATGTATGTTGATTTTGCCTTTAGCATCAGAGTCTATACTGTTAGTCATCATGTAGGAAAATTACCAAAAGGGTGCCGGGAAAACAAGTTTAAAAAGTGAGATTTGTTTTATTTTACCAAAAATACACATTGAGTTTTCAACTTCGAACTGGCAACTCATAAGTTTATGTGCATAAAACATCCCAAATTAATGTATATATAAAATAAATACATATTAGTTTCAGTTGTATTTTGATAATAAAGTAATAGGGCGGTGGGGTACAGAGGATTTTCTTCGAGCAGAGTTAAGATTGCCAAAAAGGATGCAGTGACATTTTATCTATTTAATGTAATTTTTTCAGCAAAGATGTACATTTATTTTTTGATTACCTGTTATTGAAATAGTATGTATGTTAGTTTTAGTTCTGATAAAGTTTTTAAAAGCATGTGAAAAGTAATAATACTTCATAGTTTAAAAACATTATTTACAAATTTGGATAGAGACATCAAAAAATACACCAGGGAGTATTATTTTTGCCCTCTGACCTCCAACTATACTTGCCGCTGTTCTAGTACTGTTTGTGTCGTATTGACTTCTTTCAAGTCTATTCAATTGCTTATCACGTGATCAACTTCAAGCTAAACATTACAATTATGTAATTCGTTATTATTTATATATAATATTATACATCATGTTGTATCTATTAATTTTCAAAGCTGCTAGAGACAGAATAATTCCCAGAATTGCATTCTTCTTGATTTGGTTTCAGTATGTGTTTAATAGTATGGTATGAGATAAAATAAATAAAAATTATAAAGTTTTAGTAAATTTTCTTTCTATGTTGTAACATTTTCGAAAATAGTTTTGAAATATCAAGGTTTTATCTATATTTCTACACATATATATATTGATGACTATTTTAAATAAAACCATCAGCTGTCTAGGTAGTTAGATTCCGGTTCACTTGAGATGAGTTGAGACTTTGAAGGTTCTATAATTTGTGATTGAGCCAATTCTAACATGGCATCTTTACTTTGTAAGTGGCGAGAAACTAAATGGCCATTTTACTTTTGGACAAAGTTGTACAGTATCTGCTTCAGATTGCCGTTTGTGAAATTCAATATTCACTTATTTTTGAGTATTTTTTGGGTGGCATTATTCTCTACCGTCAGCACAGTTAGAAATTAGAATTCATTCATTTGTCGACATATTTGGTTTTGATCAAGTATAGCCGTGAATCTGTTTAATTTCAAATATTTTATCTTTTTATTTTGTCTGAAAATGTTATCGAGCTATAAATAATGCTGTTTTGAAGCATCGTATCATTTATTTTACACTGAAGGTTTATGTGCAAATAATTTCAGCCACTTCTTGTCTTGCTGGTGTTACAGAAGATGGAAGCTCCAGCAGTCCACCACAGCCACCCATCATATCACAGGTAAAGTCTTTATTTTGACCAACTGAATCTATCAAATCATGTTTTAGCTAATCAATGTCAATTTAAATTGTGTGAGTTGTTTAATCAATGGCAGGTTTGATGTCGAGCCATCAATATGTTTTAAAAGGCATACATTTTGTATATGTATTATTTACATTTATGTACAAGTAATCGATGCATTATTTTGCTTATTGCAAATAATATTAATACTCTAAATTGATATTAATGTAGGTCAGTTTGTATTTTTCTTTATATCTAAAATCAATGATATGAAGTAATGAGGTCTAAAGGTTGGCAGTTGTGATTTGAATATTTTATAAAGCTGCTGCCAGATTCCTTTTTCTATAATAAATGGTTAATAATATTGAATGTGCTTTTTACCCTTAAAATAATAAAATATTTTAATCTTGATAAATGTGTTGGCATTTAGTTTGCGTAGGTTATTTAGTTTACGATGCAAAAAAATTATATTGTAAATCGACTAAAACACTTTCATAAGAATTTAAATGTAGTCACAAATAAATATAAGGCGAAAAATAACCTTATAAAGATTTTCAAATTGCCCATCTATTGTATATGGGTAATTATTTTAAATCATGTTAACTTTTAGGCTCTTTCCGATTCCGATGACCCACAGTTGAATCAGCTACAGCAGGTTGGCTCGAAGTCAAGAGCCGCTCAGTTCTGTCCGGGCGGAAACATTGAGTCGGATTCTTTCAATGAAAATTTTTCACCCACAAAGCCACCCAATGCCCGTCGTAAACGCAAATTCAAGAAAATGGCTATTGAATATGCAGACAATAGTAACGGACGAGTGTCTCCGTCTCTCTTGGTCCCATCTTCACAAGTAATATATGTTTTATCATTTATTTGGTTAGTTAGCGGTAAACATGTCGATTATTACTAATTCCTACAGTATTATAGAAGCAGTATCTGTCGCAAATATCTGTGCTGAAGATTTTTTATACATTGACGGCAATTTTGGTGATGATGGTCTGCATAGCCTATTATAATATCATCTCTTATCAGAAAGATTAGTGCCGCCATGTCCTTGTATGTTTCTGCGAAGAGCTTTGAGAAATAGGTCACAATACAGAATAATGCTGGAGAAGAAGTGGTCGAAGAAAATTTTTACATTGGTCAGAATTAGATGAAAGTGAAAGTAAAAAAGTAGATGTAGTTATGGTCTTGGAAAATTTTCGTAATTTTAGACAACCGATTGTAAGAGAACAGCATATTTTAAAAGTGCAAACAAAGCTTGTTTCTTTTCTTGAAACTTTACTGGTCTTGTATTGTATTAACAAAAAAGAAATCATTAAGAAAACCGGCTTTAATGGACACCCCTTCACCTGCATTAGTCCGTTATATGGAGGTTCTACTGCAATAAATTCTGTTTTTCTTTATTTTTGAGACTTTGATCATAACATGATATGTAATTATCTAAAATTTTGATGCTGTATTCATATGTGAAAGTGTGGATATTTGAATTGAAAAAATAAATGTATAATTTTTTTATTATTTCTCATAGTATACAATAATTGTGCAATTAAGCACTGTCGAGGTTTATTGCTTGTGGAATAAATAAACTAATGCGAAATTTTTCATAAAATTTGTGTTTGTTACATACATTCATATTTCAATTTTGTTTGAGTACAGATAAATCTGGTAAGCAATTGCTCAATATTAAACGTCCAAGGCCCGTCTTCCCTTTCGATGATCAACAAAAAGAAGAGAATATTCAAACATGGCTGCCAAGATGGGTAAGTAGCCATTAAATATTCAAGAGAATTTTTTTACTGATAATATAAATCGATCTTTTTTTTACAAAACACCAGTTATACATTAATTAATAACAGTAGAAATACATTAATTTGATAAATCTATATAAACGTGATAATTATAATAATGGTTTTTACGAAGCCATTATGTGAATGCGAGCAAAGAAGGATTCCAATTAAAATGTTCTATAGCTAACTAATTTTGAGTTCACATTGAAACGGTCAATTGTGGAACTTATGTCAAAAGGGATAATAATAACAACTCATCTGCAAAAATATATTATAATTGTAGAGCATATTACTTTTGTAGATATTTTGTAATAATTGTATCCAGGAAGTTGATGGGCATAATCAATTATTTGCTAAATAAATAGGTTAAGTACCAATGCTGATGAAAATCTTCATTTTCTTTTCAGGTACAGGTCAAATATGTTTAGTGGAAAGCGTAAGTGGTCTCATCGTGAGAGAAGTGAAGTGGGAGAGATGCGAGAGAGATCGTTCAGTGGAGGGTGTACTTCCAAGTCTTACTTCTTCGGAAAGTCTTCAGCCAAATCCTATTTGGACTTCAAAAACTCCAAAAAGTACCTACCGATTGAAAAGGTTCCAAAATTCAAAGAGAAACTCGCTCTGCCTGCTAAAAGTGCAGCTGTAAAAAATGGAATTGAATCTGCATTACAGAGTATCAATTTAGCATCATTTTCTGGAAAACCTTCAATGCCCGGCAGCTCATGTTTTAATTTTGTATATCGGTGTCCTGTGACCAAACAGGAAGCCCCAGACTTGAAAAAATCCAGTATTAAAATAGCGACAGAATTGCCGCCGTTTTTTGTTTCGTCAGATAGGGACAGTAATTGGGCTCACAGTCACAAATCATCGAAAAAGCATGAAAAATCACATAATGGTAAAAGTAAATCGCAACATAAATCCAGCCAAGGGCAGCTACGGAATCCTCTGCAGTTTGATGATCCACATGCTGTCATGGATTGTACTGTCGTTAATGAATTGCTGAGTTCTAGTTCTTTGAGTAGCAGTGATTCGGAAGGCGTTGTAACAAATGATAGCGATAGAGAAGGTGACGATGAGCTAACAGATTGGCCGGGCAATGAAGAAATATCTTCTTTTAACAAGAGTCTAAATCTCAAAGTACAAAGGCCGCCTAGTACAAATGCCAATTTTAAATCAACAACACCTATGAATTCTAAGCCTGTCTCAAAAAAAGAAAAGTTCCTACCGAAACAAGGGTTGAGTAGCTGTAAGAATAAAACAGAAGCACAAAAAGCAGATGCTGTTGATCTTGGAAATGATATGCAAGTTGGTGACGATGACACTATGATGTCGGATTCTGGGTCAGTTTTAGATACTTACGCATGCAGCGTTACACGTTCATTGAGTGATCCGTCTGGTCCAAGTATAGCTCCTCAGACATCGTTTACAAGCTTCGGCGATGTAAAAAATGCAGGTCTTTTAAATAATAATGCAAACGAGGCATTTTTTCAATCGTTTCAAGCATTTCAAGACAGGGCAAAGACTTCTTTGAGTAAAGATTCTGATCAGTTCCTTCCTCGTTCGAATTTTTCCCTACAAAAAACGTCATCAAGTGACTTAAATCTCAGTGAAAAATCGCCGCAGAGTGATCATTGCTACAGTGAGCATTCTCTGTGTTTTGGGACGTCAGAAATCCGCGAGATCAGGGCCGGTTGTAGGCGGGTCAGAGATGAGAGGCCTGGTTTCGCTATTCTCAGTGCTGCTAATGAGCAGTTGTCAAGGTTCCTGCAGAACTCTTGCCAGGAAGAGTTGAAATTACCGTGCTTCAACAATGATCAAGAGGAGAAAGATAAATTGGTTTCATTGGCGAAATTGTATTCCTTGGAGTTGAGTATTGAAATGGGGAGACCGATTTTGAGGAAAACTAGGTAAATGTATAGATAATTTAGTATATTATCTAATATAAGTTATAAGTTTTATGGTATTCTTTTTTTACCTTTAAAATGTTATCAAAAATTATAATTAGATAAAATTCATCATACATAAAAAAATCTGCTTAGTCTGATTATTCTCTGAATTCCAGTTTATTTAAACCACCTCTCCAATATATGTTATTTTTTTTGTGATGATTTCAGCAATACAACACAATCGGTACGTGTAGAACACACTCGACTTCACAGGCAGAAGTTTCTGTCAGAATTCAAAAGGCGATGCTATGGTGATAATGCATGTGATGACGCCCAACTCTTGAGCTCCTTATCGGCAGTCTGCTGCACGTCTGCAGACACGTCATCCATGGACCCCGACATTTGTGCACAATCCACTAGTGCCGGACTGAATAACTTTCTCCCAGAGAATTATTCAGCATTGGCAAAATCGGTGACACTAGAAGACTTGTCGGTATCGCAGGATTATGACCAAGGATTTTCAGAGCCACCTATTGAAGATGGACTAGAAGCGGGAGAGACAGTCAATTGTAATAATGTAAGAGTCCCCGCCTGTACAAATGATGTAATCAGACCTGATCTTCTGGCCCACATACCAAAATCTTCTAATATTGCCGATTCGAACTCTCTCGATTTGGGTGAATTAGACTGATTTTAGATTTCTCAGAATGTTTTTGTCAACTGAAGTAAAATTGTGTTTCTCACTACGTGTATTTGTTTATTTGTTTATAAGACTGTTTATTTCATTATTTTGTTGTGATGGTAACACTGTTAGGTGCTGGATTATAAAATAAATGAAATTTAACATGTCAGCCATAATATATTGATCACCATCAATAAAAATCACCAGACGCTCTTTGCCACGAAACCATTAGACTAAATCGTTAATTCCCACTTCTCTTTATGCCTCAGATTATTTTTGAGGTATCAGCTAATATCTGGGTTCGAAGATATCACCTTTCTTGTATTTGTTAATTATATTTTAAGACTGGCTGCTGGAAAGGTGAAAGGCTTTTGATTAAATGGACAGTATACTTCCAGCACTTTTTAACAGTGTTATTGTTGTATGATCTCTGAAAAAAGCTGAATTTGAAATTAAATGCATTTCTACAGACGGCAGCAAGATTTATTGTTGTGAAAATTTAAGTAATTTATTTCTCTTGTGAATAATTTAAATAATAAGATTTACCTCTTGCATATTGAAATGTTTTTAATTTTTTTTACATAACATTATGCTTTTTATAGCATAAATATTAAGTAGTTATTTATAATTTATTTTCTAAATATACATTTATTTAGTTACTTCAAAATGTTTTTGATTGAATACAAAAAATCTTATACTGGATTTTGGTCATAAAGCAGCTTAAGTTTTTAATTGCCAATTTCTAGATTTAAATTTGAAACTACTGCAAGTCTAGCATAGATATGTTTTTTATGATATAAAAATTTGATGAAATTATGTTCTCTCCTCCCTCTAACTCCCCGGTTAGCGCAGTTGGTAGCGTGCGTGACTAGCAATCCGGGGAATGCGGG
>JAGVSQ010005028.1:0-18339 GCA_022683975.1 Rhyacophila evoluta | reverse complement strand
ACTGTTTTAAGCCTTCGTTCGCTTGTTTTTGGCCCAGCCTGGACGCGGCCTTACCTGGTAAAACCCACCAATATTGACGTTCTTAATTAAAATCTAGTTTTCATTCTCTATCTGACTGCCGATTTAAAAATTAGCGGTGGAAGGATCAAATTATCGACACCGTACCGGGGAAATCCCGTAGGGTTGGCCTATGGAAATGATCTCTTATGAATTAGCTAGTCCAATAGAAAGACGCAAGTTTTTTTGCTACCATAATACTTGCTTTGAATAAACTGCTGTGTATATTATTAGTTTACAATTTAATGATTCGTTATTATCAAGGCAGTTTAAAAAATCGACACTCGCCGTGTTCCAACTGTTAAGCGCCTGGAGTTTGTGAAGAGTTCAAATCCTGTATGTACCGTAATAAATATATATATGGTTTTAATATATTGAGAAAATAACTTGCAATCAATAGATATTACCAAAGTAGGTTTAGATTAATTTTATAATTGCGATGTAAGTACACATAATGCCAGGCCTGTAGTGAAAATCTTTTAACCTAAATGTTTGAATACAATGGTCAGTCTTATATTATGCCTCGTGCAGGTAAAAACTAATTATCGATAAATACTATACATATTGAAACAATTAGAGTACTTTCTCAAATCTATCACTTTCTAGTAATGACAATAACGTGATAATGTTATCTAATAGTAGTTTTGGACGACCTCTAAATTGTTTGTGATTTAAATGGTTTTATAATTTGATATAACCGCTACAATCAACAAACAAATGCAGAATTTGAATTTTGTGTAAAATGCTTTTTATACTTTGTATTTGTCTTCACGGTAGCGTAGTTGGTAGCGTGGGCACTTAGCAATCCGGGGAATGCGGGTTCGATTCCCCATCTGTTGGATTTTAAACATCCGAAAATGCAGGACAGGATGCCCATTGGGTTGAGTAATTGTCTGGTAAACAATTCTCCTTAAAAATAATCTGTCAAGGCGTCATCACATAGCGGATATTTATATACTGCTCATTTGGAGTGGATATCTTTACACTCTGTAGATCCATACGCTGCACGTTGGGAGCAAATATGGTATAAAAAAAAATTAACATTGAAATCATTTTATGTCTTTCTTGTTACTATGTTCTTATTTACGCGGTAATACTGGAAAATAATAACACATGCCGATGCTCGATTGTTAAAGCTTACGAAAAATTTGGTTTGACTGGATTATAATTTTTATGGCTTAAAGATATTATTATGAATTACAATGAAAAGTCTAACATCTGATATCGACAGGCATGAAGTTCATGGACAATCTATAATAACTTCACCTTACTGAGTCACGAATCCAGAAAAATGGTTTTACATTTATTAACCCCATCTCATACGAACAAATAACTTCGTTATAATATGTACGTCGTGTAGGTGTTACAGTATTATATACAAAAAAATAGTTATAACAAATACTTTTTTCGTTTTGAAATCAAATCATCATAAACAGCTCTAAATAAAATATATGCTGTTTTGTATGATTATATGTGTCATGAAATGCGTATATTTTCACATTCGTGTTTAAACTAACTATGATTTAAATGTGGTGGCACATTTTCTTACATGTTGATAATTTTGATGAACTGTCAATAATACAGTGATTTAAAAATCACCTGATAAATATGATACAGCCAACTCACAATAGATGTAAAAAACTATCGGATTGTAATCTGCTTACGGAGTATAGTATCAGGAGGTGAATAAAACACAACATCAGATGATGTAATAACAATTAAGTTAGTTCCAAAGTCAACTCACTACTATTATATTGCAATAATGATTTGTTACTTCTTTAGTTGCCATGTTGGTAAAACTTGACACAATATATCTAATATCACAGACGCTTCGAAATGATTACATCATGGATAATATAATTTTAATACTATATAATACAATAATAAATATATTACTAAAATAATTTGTAACAAAATTAAGAAATAATCGTATTTGCAAAATATTTTTTTTTAAATTATAATCCGCCGCGTGGACAACCAAGAGATATTAGCATTTATGAGGACGACAATAATATATTAATAGATTCACCTATAGATAAAATTATATAACAGTGTGATTAAAAAAAACGAAATTTATTTGGTTGATATTCCGATTTATTTAAAAGCGGTCATCGACAGCTCGTTTCTTACAAAATAAAGATTTACTTGTTTAATAATGAGTAAAATTTGCATATATTTATTATATATATAAAAAAACTAGTTATAATATATAGAACCCGATTGTAGTTTTTCGCAAATTTTTAATTTTAAACGAATTCAAAGAAAGCGAAATTATTTTACTTATTATTTTAACCACTTTCGCTGCTTTGTTGTTTTCCAAATCTTAGCGAAATATGCTAAATTTTATAATTATCTTTAATTAAACTAATCGTCAGATGAAGTAACACCGCGTTAAGTTAAACAATGACATTTAAACTGACTAGCACACCTGCTACGGATATTAAATCAGTGGGAGACAATTTCATACATATAAAATATACTATAATATAAAAGAAAGCTGACAAAGAGGCTGAATGTACTATACAATTCCGAATAAGCTTCATGAAATTCTAAATAATAAAACAGTGTTTTAAAAAAGTGACGAAAAAGACAAATATAGTGTGAAACTATGTCTGCCTAGAACCTGATTATCCCCTGATATCGAATGTCGATAATTCTAGATACCTAGAGGTACACATTACGAGAGATTAAGGTTATGGTACTCTTTGAGAACAGATTCCTGCGGCGGATTCTGGAAATACGGTGGTATAAGTTCGTTCGTTACGAGGAGACAAGAGAACGGACCACGGAGCAGCCACTAATTATTAACATATTGAAGCTATACCACTGGTTCGTCCACATATTGTAGATGCCTGAAAAGAGTCTTAATCATACCTTCCTATTTTTAAGCCGCGTGGTTTCTGTCGTCCTGCAAAACAGCTAACTACTATCTATAGAATTTATTCGCATGTTAAATCAATTAATATTAAACTGAAGTACCAATAGCCAGTTATTTGGTGGATAATCCACAACGAAAGTCATTTCATTAGATATTATATACATCACACAAATACTACTGATTATTTCAGTAATAAACGATTACGGTTTTAATTAAATTTAGCACTTAGTATGCATCGGTAGACTGACCTACAAAATTACGGTCAGAAATTAAGTTTGTCAATGAACTACATGAGGGAAACTCGTGAAAGAAAAATAACGTAATTGACAGTAGATTATCATAATTGTCTTGATAGTTACTAGAACAATTAATTACATGGTACTATAATACTGTTTAATAATTCTATTAATATACAGGGAAAATGGAAAATCTGACCATGGTAATCTCAAAAAAAAACTCCAGTAACGATTTAATAAAAACAAGATTGGACTCCCATCGAGCTTAGCAATTATCTGACAACCAATTTTCGTGAAAAATAATCAAATCAAATAAATTTCAAAGCATGTATTTACATTGCGGAGACTTCACAATCAGAGAGGGGAAAAACAACTCATATAACTGGTCGTATGCCTACTTAAAGCTTTAGAGCTCTCACTTAAAACCTTGTTGCTTGAATACTAATTCCACACATTCTAATGGTCTATTGATAGCTATTACGGCTGTTACGTCATTTTTAATACCGATGTATAATAAAAAACTATAATGCAGTAGTTTCTTAGGTTAGAAACTGTTTTACTTTCGTAAATATAGTCCTGTTAATGATGTGAGAATACGAACTTCTTGATATTATTCAACTATTGTAACAATACCACTAAGAGTCGACACGAACAGCACAAACGATAATTAGATAATTCATTAAATATTACCTTAGATATCATATTCATTAAAAAAATATTAAATAAGATGCATATAATCCACAGTAGATATTTTTTACTTACTCGATAGTAAAAATATATCGTCCAAGCTGAGAAAAAACGTGTATAACGGCGCTTATATTCTTGTATATACTTATGAAATATTTTTCTTTCATCCACATTTGGTTAAGTGTAGTTTTAGAAGGCCAGCACTCTCAATAAACATCAATTATAAACGTACAACCAGTTCATCACACCGTTCGCAACATAAAAACATTATAATCTCTTTGATATAGAGCCATTCAAACATAAAATTTACAACAATTTGTGCATACGCAGAGCAATCAGAAGCATAAAAAATTAATTCATATCACAATATGTCACAAATAAAATAGACATCGATATGATAAAAAACAACGAATTAGTGAATAATAGTAAACAATGTGCACTAAGTGATTCCAAACTTATTTAATATTTCAAAATATAATATAATTACAACTTAAGTTCTGCATAGATTCAATGTTTAAAATGACATTACATAAATGTATGTGGTTTCTCATCTTTCCCGGTTAATTCAATAACGTTATTCACTGGCTTACCAGTTAAAAAAATAAGTTTACTGCAGTTTCACTTGAGTTTAAATTCGGTTTAATTAATCATTAAAACTACTGGTAGAAATTAATGCTGCACCGCTTGCAATTATGTCGACCCGATTAGTGGTGAAATTTTTACATCAAGTAAATGAAAGTCATTTTTCTGAGATATCATAACGGTGATAATGCCATTCGACTACATGCGGAATAAACTAGCAACCACTGTGAAAGCTTGTCTTGATTTTTTTCAGTCACTTCTGAACTACAGCTTTCTAAGGCTATGGGCTGTGGCTAAATAATCCGTTGCTACATTCATTATTTATATTAAATTAGTCAATTCGGAGCCGGAGATTGCGGATCAGAATATCAGTAGGTTTTTAATTCAAAGATACGGGATCAATTACCCAGAAGGTTGAACAATTACCTGACCAATCTTCGTCTCAATTTATGAATAAAAATCTTGCCAATACAAGGTTTTACATTGTGGATACCCATATACTCAATTTACGAAATGTACATCTTCACGGTGTAAAAATTATAATATTCAAATATTTTGATTTGGGAACAAGATCTGTCTTCAAAGGACACTTTACAACACGGGTCAGAAGCCTTTTGTTCTAAGAGAACTAAATATTTTACGTGTGGAGATTAGTGCGGGCCGCTCCAAGACGGCTCGTGGGCCGCTAATTGCCGACCGTTGCTGTACGAAGTAAGTTTTTTTGTTGATTAAACTATTACCTTCCAAAACGTAGTTTCATACAGCTTCACCGGTGTCACATCTCCGAACATGAATACATAGTATAAATATTTTATCGTGCTTGAATATAGCGATAACGAAGTATTCGGTATTTATAAGTAACAACTTTCTATCTATAAGAAATTTTAGCTGCTGAAAATCGAATACCAATGAAAAGGTTTGATCAGAATTGAAATCATTCGTACTCAAATATGCGTTAACCATGATCTTGGTAAGCTTAGAACAGTACTAGCATTTTGGAGGAATCCTCCCTATCGTCATACCCGAATGATAGATGTTCATCGGTAGACGGTGGAGATGATGCAATTACTGTTATGAACTACCGACCTTCATCCAAAACCAACAACATCGACAATAGTCTGTGCTGTCAGAATCAGATGTCAATAAAACAGTCATATTCCATATTCTTTACTTTGAAAAATTGATAAAAAAATGAAAACAAGAGTCAAATTACCAAACAAACAAGAGGTATCTCGTAAAGTATAATAATTAAGGGCTTTATGCTGACAAAACTAATAAAATAAACTTGTTTTTATTGCGCCAAAAAAGTTTTTATATCAAAAAAGCATGTTAAAAAACCGTAATTCTTTAATTGAGACTCATTGCAAATTATGATGTTCATTTGTATAGAATTTTTAATGAGTATTATATACAAATAAAATATAAAACCAAATTATTTTACAGCCATTAATTGTGTCTCATAAATAAATAATATTATAAAGGAAATATTCTGTAGGTAAGTAATTTTAGATTTCAATGCCATCCACGCATAGTAAGTATTGTATTTGTTTTATCTACGTTTACGTAAGGACTAAAGTCCAGGATAATTTAATACGTTTTATAATATCAGTTTAATTTATTGTGTATACTTTATATTTAGAATCTTGGAAATAACCATTCGCTATTCTATGCCTATAATTCCTGGATAAACACTATTTTTGCTCTCATATAAAAATCACGTGTACCGCACGTTGGGCGAAAGCCAGATAAGTCCATTTTTATCGAAATTAATTTTAAGTGCTAATTCTCTTAAATATTTTATACCTGCTAGATTTGTATTTCAATGATACCACCCATACTATAATTACGTAAATTAAGTATAAAATGTCTTAATATTAATTTCTGTGTTAGTGTGAGCACTTCAATGTGTGCGCTGATGTAATGTGAGCACTTGTCGTGTGTGCAGTTGTCTGGTTACCCTACCGAAGAAGTAGAATAGTTTGTCACCTTGAAATCAGTGTTGATGTGCACAATTCAATATTTAAATTGCTTCGTCACAGTATCCAATTTTCTATTTATTCAAAATTTCTATTCAAAAGTATCTGATTTTTACATAACTATCAACATTCATTGACGACTTTTTGCATTATTCTCCCTTATTATTGGCCATATATTGCAATAAATGATAATTTTAAAACATGCATTTTAACAAAAAAAGCTCGACTTTGAAAAAATAATGACTGTTCAATTGGTATCCAGACAACAGCGCACGAGAAAATTGATCACATATACAACTGATTACAGATAAATAGTATGATATTTAAACCGAATTTACGTAATTATAGTAAAAGTAGATTAATATCATTTATTTTAAATAATCTTTCATATTTATGATATAGGATTGTGTGCATTATTCATGCGTCGATATGGTGTCATAGTTACCTGCTAAACTAACACATCATTACCAAAGCTTAGTTGACAATACTGTTAATTGTAAACATCCGCCTTAGCAAGAGACAAACCTCTAAAATCCATAATAATTGTGAATGTATGTATACACTATTCAATGTTGCATTTTGTCGTAGCGAACGTCGAGTAACAATATTCTGTCAAATTCCAAATTATTTAAAACTGGTAAACTTCCATATGTGAAATATTCCGTCAAATGAATTACCTTTTACCTAGTACAACTGAACTGCATTTAGTTAAGTAATTAGTTGACATTATCACTCGCTTATTCATTTAAAATAATTAATATAATCAGTGCTTGTTTTCAAAATTGATTCAGTTTTATAAATTAAGACTAGTGTTATTATTGTAATAGAAAAAATATGTCTACTCTAAAATACAGTTTTCCAAACATTGACGAAACTACTATTTGTATACTTCTCTTTCGATAACTTATATGTTTGCTGTCTTTACTAGGACAAAATCTTTAAAAAAATAAAACAAACATTACTAACCAAAGAGTTTTTATATGTTTTAATAAAAATAGTCAAATCTTACAAATATGTAATGAGATCAAACTAACGCCAATAAATTATCAATGATACTAATGATGCTATTATTTATTGAACAGAAACTTCATATTTGGAAGAAAAAAAAATACTTCTTCCATATCCAAGCATATGGACACCACATGTCGCCCACACAATACTCTGCGTCCTCCCAGGTTATACTTGCATCCCGCAACTCCACCGAATACATTCTGTAGATAGTATTTAGCAGTCTTCCGGGACGCTGAAAACCAGTCGGCTTAAAGAATAGGTAGTTCAGGTTAAGATTTTCTCGGGACATCCGCAATATGTGGCCATGCCAGGTCAGTGATCAGTGGCTGTATGATCCGTTCTCCTATCTCCTCGTTACTTTAACTAAATAAATTTACTCTTGGTTTTCAGAAATACGCTCCAATCGTGGAGTATAATCATGAATCTCCGCAATTTGAAGACATACCGTGGCTGATTTATCCTGGAAATAGTTAGCGTGCGAGTCTAGGATTCAGGAAATGCGGGTTTGATTACCATATCTGCTGTTTTTTTTAATCTGAAAATGCAGTACTGAATGCCTATTGAGTAATTTTTTGACAAGCAATACTAGTGAAAAATAATCTTTCAATACACATTTTCACATTGGTGAGATCTATATACTCCACTTTAGGAGAGGATAATTTCACGCTGTTTAGATTCATATGCTCCACTTCCATAGCGAACATGGTTAAAAAAACGGGTATTTTCGCCGTATTCAAATGGATATTAATATTATAAATGGATATATTTGTGATAATGAATGTAGGCAAGAATAACGTTTTCGAAAGCTTGCATTTCAAAAAACGTCAAGTAGATTTTTGCATTTATAAAAGAAAGATAACATCTTGAGGGCAACGGAGTGCAATAAAAATAACGGGATACATTTTGCATCGCGCCATGGAGATAACAAAAAAGCCAAAGAAACAGAACTTCGAGTATTTGAACATGAATGGATGGTAAGTGGGCAAAAAAAGGTCATGCGATGTATTGTTTTGTAGAAAGTCATGTCCCTTGCACATGTTTTAACTTCTGTACTTGATAACTAAGCGTACACCGGTACTGAACCGGACTAGACTGTAATAGATAAGTGCAAAATCTTGAATATTTTAAGTTCTGTATGTCAGACACGAGATGATTATTTCTAGCTAAGTACTCGTCAAATTAATCAGTAAATAAAGTATATTTTTAAACATTTAAAGTATTAGGCAATTTCTTATCAATATAAAAATAGACAAGGTCAATTAAATGAAAATAAAATTGTAAACAGATCTACAAGCCAACGACTGCGTGTCAAAACTGTCAGTTATTAGGTGCCAAAATTACTTAAAATGTATGTATGTTATTTAATAGCTCTCTTAGTCTATGAAAACAAACTATATTCAATCATACAATACATTGATTATACTTACTAATGGTGTCAGCACACATCGTATGTGTACTGTTTGTATCATGAATACTGAAAGGCGAAACCTAAGTCACAAATAACGATGTACAACATGGAAGAAAACAAATTATAAACATTGTTGTGTTCAGTATTAATTAACAGTGTTAATTGAATGTATTTTAAGTATTTATTTCAATTATCACATCTTGATCAATTATAATCGGAAGCCTTCACCCGGCAGTGGATTGACCTTCACTGATAATAATAGTGAGTTCGTTAAAAAAAACGAATATTATTTATGATACCTGATTATCCGACCGCAACGATTGAGAGGTTTGGATAATCGAATATAACGGATAATATGCAGAGCTGCCGGACAAGATTGTATAAATAACTATAGCAAAAGTATGTATCTGCAAAATTCACATTTTTTTACAATTTGTAGATAACATCATCAAAAAAAAAATTAACGCTTTAGGCAACAAAATATGTTTTTAAATTTGATTATTTTTTTCATTTTATGTATGGTTGGATAATTAGGAATGTCAATTATTTCAAGGTCACATAATCGGGAATTTATATATTATAATTATTCACGATGTATTTAGCAGACTAAAAATATACCACGTGTTTTATGAATTGCAAAAACAAGAAATATAATTGTGTCGCCCTGAATAGGCTACGTAACAAAAATGTTGTATTTTTAGCATAAATTGTGCTGTAATAATGGGTATTTTTACATTACTTGTCATAAATTTAAATATATTCGTGTCTATGTGATAACGAAACCGGCCAACATAGCGTTGTATATTCGGAAAAAATTAAATAGAACACTTGAACAAATAATGCATGCATATATTTAATTCAAAGAAAAACTCACCGGATAAGAAATATTGTTCATTCAGGTGTGAATGCAGCGGGAGATTTTTTATTCAATCGTGTTTCCAGGTAGACAGATTCTTCGGGACGGCCACAAAAAAATCCAGATGATCAACCACTACAATGGCAATAATAATTATTATCTCCCTTTTTTATATCACTACGTTATCCCTCTAGAATTAATTTCACTCCACTAATAATAAATCCATGAAATATCACTTTGAATGGTACACCGGCGCTTTAGGCAACATAATCATACGATCTTACGGTTTGTTTCAAATAACAGGTAAAGTGTATGATCGAGAGTCCGCGATATTGTTGTATCAGGGTAATACGACCGACAACGGAAGACGCGTCCGCTCACCGCGCTCACTCGCACAAAACTGGCCTGTAACAAATTTTAAAAGTTGTCAGTAGCGGTCACCGGTTCGCATTGCTTGCAGTGTCGGCGTTTGCAGCCGTAGAAAATTTCATTGTGATTTACCTCTCTTGCATTCTGCGCTCCTGGTATAAGCAAGCATACAGTTCCATGCTACCACGATATTAAAAATATTTTCTATAAATCTATAAAGATAAGAAAATAAATTACAAACAATTTGACGACCGTCGTAAACTTCAAAGAATCCAACGATTCCGAAAATCGCTGATTAGCTTGTTAAAACATCACAGTCTTTTCCATATGACTTGTCACCATTAACATATGCGAAGTAGGCACTCCTCAAAGTTGTACCTAAAAGCAACTTCCATAGATATTGATTAACATATAATAGACTCCAACATATAATGATCTCTTCACATAAATTGCTTAACCAAATAAGTCTAAATTTTATTAGCAATTATCTTTTTTTCTCATTCTATTTCTTTAAGCTTCGGCGCACTTGAGTGCGTGACAACCTTGTCCTTGGGTAATTTATATTTACTCTCGTGAAATTCCCGTCAAATAAAGAATATCGCTTCTCGATATCAGAGCTCCGGGATACGCCTGATTAAGACAAGGTGTAAAGACGGGGCGGGTGGATATTGGGCACATTAGATAGACTCTATATATTATGACATGTATTCCGTTTAAACCGATACTTTTAATTATAAGATAACGTTCTTGGATCACGAAAAAAAAATCTTTTTAGATATCAAGTTCAAATGATTGACCATTCCAACTTACTTAAAAGTTCTACCTTCAGTATGATTCACAGACGACGTCTTCAAATATAAACGGCATGAACATTACAAACATCAAGATTAAAGCTTTTTCTAATATCTTCTGTCTTATTTCATTTACACGGTCGAAGGAGAAAGGAAGAAGGTAAAGCAGATCTTCGTGAAAATCTTATTTTAAGTCACTATCAAATTATTTTAGGCAAAACCATAAGGATAATAATAAAAATGGAAATTGTACATGAAAAAACCTTGAGGAAACGATAAAAAAATATCGTTTATTGGTTGAGATGACAATGTAGACATTTGAAGATTGATGCATATCTAAAAACAAATTAAATAACAACTTTGTAAAAATGGACTGCAGAGTTCACCCATTAAAATATCGATATGTGCTGAATTTTGATTTTTTTCTCTATCTGGATCTATAAAACATTACTCTTCTTCTTTATAATCCCCATTTCTTATATCAAGAATAATAACCACATGATGCCTCCAGGTTTCTTCGTCATCTTCTACTCACTCTATACTCTCCCAGATCATAGAAACATCTCTTAAATCTATCGCTTAACTATAAAATATACAGATACTATAAAATCTGATAAAATTGAGTGACAACTGAAAACATTTGTCCAAAAATGGTCCTAAGAGCTCTTAGATTCATCTTCAATAAACTTATGATGAGTGCTGAATTTAATTCACTTACCTAGCAGTCAATTAAATTGTATTTAATTTTTGTTAGTATCAGACACCATCCATCATACAAATACGTTCATTTTAAATCATGCCCCCTGACCTTTTTCATTTTTGGAATCATACGATACGTTTGCATCTCGACAAATTAATTTAAAAAAAAAAATGCATCAAAAATCAAGCACGTTTTCTGAAACGTTAATTGAATTTCGTATAACGTGTGCTTCTTTTTGTGAAGTGGATTTCAAGAATATTGACTCAATTTGATTCTCTAATCAACATGTTTTAATACGAGCGATAATGCAGGTCAAAGGTTTATCGAATAAATTGACCGAATCAAAAGTTTCTATATTGTTGTCTGTTTGCATATATTAATAATTTGTCGGTTTGCATTTGGTTATTTCGTTGTTTCCTTTCGCCAACTGTCAGTTTTAAAGTTTTTCAATATTAAAATACCATTCATTTTGCATTACTCTTAAACTGAACAAACTCCGAAAAAACAGTTACTATGCAATAATCACCTCTTTTCTAAAATCTCTTGAAAAATTTACTTTTGTCCTCTGATCGAATCATATCTTTATAATAGCATGACTAAATGTCAGAACACATAAATTATAACTTCATATCGTCATTGAGTGAGAATTGACTTTCTTGAGTAAAGACTTTTACTCCTCTCCAAGCCTTTTACTCAAATTTCCATTCATCTTATTTTACTCACCTCTCAAGTTAAGTCCTTAGCTTTTAAAGAACTACATTTTTTCAGCGTGAGGTTTTCCATCATATATCCAGCACTCTTTCAGACGGCTTATATTTTCTCTGCCTGTTTCACAGCTACCCAACCTATATCCAGTGAGATTAGTCAAATTAAAATTAAAATCAAATTACCTGGCGGAAGAATAAGAACTGCGTATGCAATTTTTAAGTGAAGATTTTTCATGTCCTCATAGATAGTTACTTATTAATTGCATAGTTATAAAATACAGCATTAAGAAGAATATTCCGGACGTTGTCGAGAAAAATGCAATGCAAAGACATCAATTAAATAACATTATATGATATAACCTGGGTAATAATCCAAACAATTCTTAGTCGACTGACTGGCTCCAACTTTGGTTGGATGGGCCATCAGAAAAAAATTGACCGATATTGATACTACAGAATACAGAAGATAAAGATTTCCCTCGGTTGATGAATTTGGAAACACGATGGAATCCTTAGTTTCTATGCATATAAATGAAGAAGAGAATTTATTTCTTTAATTTTTTCGATAAAATAACAAACACTATCAAACATATAGACCACACCGGAAGGCAAATAATAATGCAGAATGCATTTTTTAATTTCAAGCATCCTTAATAAACGCTAAAAAGTTTTTCTATTTTTAGTATGTGTTCAATATTCTATGTTGATACGCAATGTTATCCCCAAGACGGGATTTTTATCTAAACGGCTCGCTTTGTATTCCAGAAACAAACACTTTAATGGTTCTCTCACTAACCATGTCGGCGAAACTATTGCAATGTTATTATGGCTCTTCCTCAGCGTACCACGAACTTTAAGATCTGAATTCGTATTTGGCAAGACGGGATGAAAACCCGGTGGTGTTTGAGCCGCGACAATGCCATCTGACAATGGTATTTTCTTTCTGGTGCAGTATTCAGGGACACATAAATATATGTTAGAAAATATTTTTGTTTAATATTAATAATGATGACAATTATTATTTTGTGATTTCCTTTAATACATCCATCTAGTTACTCTAAATATCATCCAACGACTCTGTAACTAGATTTTTACTTGCACTGTAGACGCCATAATATACTCTGCCACTTCTTCCGACCGATGGGTACTAAATATTTGATACAAATCAGACACAACAACAAAATTTCAAAATACAAAATGAAATTTATTAAAGGTGTACAGATTCTGCTCCTCAACTTGCTTTTTCTGATTGATATCTGGATTCTTCTGATTCATTTTGGAAGACAAGTAGAAATATCATATGCTAGGTGGACCATGACAACAAGTTTTTACGTAAAGAAATGAAATAAACAGATTTACAAAAATGCATCTATTCAATGGTTTCATAATGACCCAAGTCAAAAGATTATATCATGAAGATTTTAGTGGAACAAATTATTTTTGTAACATTCGAGTAACCTCCTGAATTCTTATTGTTTTTTCCCTATACAACTGAGCGTCCAACATTATTAAGCCACTCGTCGCCATTTAAGTGTCTTAATGTAAAATATCTTCTTTTCTCACCCTAATTCGCTCACTAATTCATATCTTTTACCTCTTCGCGTAATACTAAGCACACACCTTTATGTTTACATCCCATAATACGTTACTTTTAGTGTGTGGACCTTTCCAGAGTTGGTGGTTCAAATTTTTCATGCGTACTCTTCTGATAATATTAATTTACTTTGGTATATAATTTAGAGCGTTTGA
This sequence comes from Rhyacophila evoluta, assembly GCA_022683975.1. Taxonomy (NCBI): domain Eukaryota; kingdom Metazoa; phylum Arthropoda; class Insecta; order Trichoptera; family Rhyacophilidae; genus Rhyacophila; species Rhyacophila evoluta. The sequence goes on along the minus strand of JAGVSQ010005028.1, from coordinate 4,332 downwards.
CAAAATCTTGCTATTGTTAATAAATCTTTTCTTCTGTAATAGTAATACATCCCTGTTAAAGAGAATGCCAGGTATGTCAGATGAACAGGTATGTTATGGCTTGTAGCATATATGGAAATTCTGGGAACATTTTATTTTATGTGATACCGTGGCAATACGAGTATCACAACCATTTGTTTTCAAATCAATACATACTACAAAATGCAATTATTGACGTTGGCTGAAAATTCTTTGTATTTCAAAAATTGGCTTGTTTTTCACACGTCCCCTTCGAAAATGGTACATATAGATAGATATCCGCAATGTGAACATTTATGTGATTTATTGTCAGCCATAGTACTTTCGATCGCACGAGGGCGCCTGAATATAATAGGTGCCTTTTAATAAAAAAAAAATATTTATTCACCAGTATTTTCTAAGTAAAATTATATCCACTTCATTAAAACAAGAATACTTGCTTTCCCCTCCACCATCCGCCATATCTCTATAACCGTTATCCGGGCGTATACCGTGGCGTAAAAACATGAGGCGTTCCTCCATGCCAGAAGTTGACGCGCACTAGAACGTGCGTCACTTATATGACTTATTATGCCCTGTTAATATTTAGCTTTGTTGAGAAGTGTCTTTCTTGCTCGCCTTAAGTTGTCGCAAATGTCTTAAAAGCTACAGAATTATCCTGCATTTCGCCACATAAGCACGCAAGAGATTCTATATGTAAAACATAATTAGATAAAATAGTTATAAAAGGGCTAGAAAGCTAAAAATGTTCTAGTTAAAATATATAATCGTTGGTTCAAAAAACTTTTTGCACGAGGGCGCCTTCTACTCACGGCGTGGCACTGATCAAATCATTTTATTGTGTGCAATTACTGATTCTAAACGTTTTTGTCTGACAAAATATCAACACGAAAATGCTAATACAGATATCTTTTTATTACAGTCAGAAGCGCAAAGTCGCCCAAAACAGGTTATTTGCAATCGGTTGTTGACCTTTTAGACTGTTTTTGCTACTACTGCGAATACACCTTTTTCGGGTGCACAAAGAGAGGCATATAAACAACTGCAAACTACGTGTTACGTTTAATCGCAATAAATAAATAGAAATGCACCATTTACAATTTCTTAAATTCGAATTGCACACATCTAAAACGATTTATCTAAAGCAATTGGGTACGGTAAGAAATACAATACTTTGATTCTTTCCTGCTATCGAGGGCGATTGTTAAAAATATTACCTTTTTTTTAACCATGTTTGCTCCTAAAGTGCGGGATTTAGATCTACACAGTGTGAAGATGTCAGCTCGTAAAGTAGAATATATGCATCTCCACAATGTAATGATATGTCTTGAGAGATTATTTTTTCGTCAGAATTGGTAATCAGATAAATTCTTCAAAGCAATGGGCATATTTTGTTATGGAGAGATCCAGAAATTTAAGTTGTGCAGAAATCACCTGACACAAAAATCTGCAGAAATATTATTATTAAATTATAAAATATTAATCTGATAATTATCGTATATACGATTTAAAATTAAAATATAAATATTGTATATATTGATACATTATGGGAGACTCGCAGTTGTAGTTTTACCGAATTTATAGTTTTATTTTCTATGGTTCTTTGAAAAACGAAGAATCGATGTTTCGCTATACTAGTTAGTCATTTGGCAAAATTTTGGTATATAATGATCTTAATATAGTGATCAATATTATATGTTCCGTAATGACATCACTTTTCATTTACGTTTCCTCCGGCAATAGTTTTGGAATTCATATAAATATTCATCTTCCTTGAAATCTGAAATTGCAAATATTTCAAACAATTACAAATTGTAATAGCTTTTAAAAATGCTACACGAGCTTTAAAGTTTCATATTTACGTTAATGGGTCACGGTAAATTAAATAGAGCTCGTGCATAAATTCAAAACAACCTAAGGATGTATCACTAAACATCTTCAGGGAATCCTACAAGTAGTAATCATACTATCACAAAGCTCTTTATACAATAAATGGAATGCATAATATTTAAAATGTACTGTGCCAAAAAAGCATTTATAAATTTGATACTTCTAGAAATTTCCGCGTTACACACGATCCAGAATAAGATCTCCGGCCGTGTCTGTAATCAGCTACATATATGGTTTTTATAAACATAATCGAGTTGGTAGTAAGACATACTAAAAATGTAACAGGTATGTAACCTCAGGTAGCTTTCGTTAACATAGAATATATAACCGTTTATTTTTTATCGAAATCCCCAATAACAAATTATAATAGAAACATGCAATAGCTGTTTTTGAACACAGCTTTATACTACGCAAGTAATAAAAAAGAAAATTCAAAGAAGAAAAGTGTTAGAGTGATGGAGGAAAAGAATTGATAGATGTATGGAAGCCTGCCCAAGATCCATCGATGCCTTCATGATCAAAAGCTCTGCGCTTACAAATAGCTGAGTAAAAATATCGTCAATTTGAGTGTATGGGTCATGGTTGTATCCAGGAAACATCCTCATTTTCATCTGTTTACCGAAATATTCTTCCACTTCTTTAATTTCAGAAATATATTCCTTTTCTACACAGTCCAACAATGGAGGTTCTTTTCTACCGACATTTCGTATCCAAATGAAAAAGAATCTTTCAAGAGGTTGGCTAACTTCCACTTTTAAGACTTCCAGTCTGACTTAAGACACCACCTTCACCTCAAAGTCGCTGTAAATGATTGGAGTATTATTATGTAATATAATACAAAGTAATAAATATAGTTCCTCTTTTTACCTTCGTTGTCTGTGATATTTTCATCTAAGAATCCAAAGACTCTCTTAGAAGATATTTTCTTCAATTTCATTTCATGTAATCATGGATTTAATGTGTACACAATTTGAATAACTCAATGTTTTCTCGCAAACAAATGTTTTGATTTATCTTTATTCTTGGTGGTCGTATACTATAAATGCAGTGATAGCGACTAATTTAATAAACCACTTAGGTCAAGCAATAAAACGTTAGAGTAAGATAAACATTGGTATACTGCCGCGGATGAATTATCTTTAAAATTATTGTGTAAAACAAAGAAAGCTAGGCATACGTTAAAAAATACATAAAACTGCTCTTACACAATAAAGTGTTTCTTAGAAATGAGAAAACATAAAAGATTTGACTGTTAACATTTGACTCATTAAAATGTAATCATTCGTTTTAACCTCAAGGGTTAATAACTCGGCCTCAGTAGACAAAACTAACTGAAATACTGGATTAAAATTTAGGCTAAAACAAAATAAAAATGTATCATTGTTCTGTATAGTGAATAATCTAAAGATTGATAAATAAGATAGGTATCTTTCATCATTATGGAGACATAAAACTGTGTAGCAAAAATGTTTTAAAAATAATAACAGAAGATATATCTTTCCATTTCAATTAAAATATCAATCCTTTATTGAAAACTACTGCAAAAAACATGACTTAATATGTGATGCAGGAAAAACTCTAAAAGTAAATTATTAACATTTTCAAAAGATTTTTCTTTTGTAACTGTAAAAATAAATTGAAGAAAAATTGGTACTATCAAGATTGGAATACTCGTGGATTAAACATACATGTGGTTTGATTGAAAAATTCATTATAGGAATGCTCAGAAACTGTTATCATAATATTTGAAATACTTGACACGCCTGTTGGGTGAGTTTGCGTACATGAATTGTATGGTTCAAATATAACAGAATACGTAATCTACAAGTATGAAGATTTGATTGTATTGCTGAAGTACTCGTTGATAAAAATAAAAACTACACAGCCAATTTTTCTAAATCAACCAGGAGTAAATAATTTAGTCCACTAAAGGCAACATTTCAGGAGAGCGTTTTTCAAGACTATTTTACTAAATCTGTTTAAATACTCACACAAACAAATTCAGTGGCTTATTTTTATAATTTCAGTTAATTTTCTTAAATAAGCGTTACTTATTACCGGTTAGTACAGACTTTTCTTCTGAAATACAAAAAAACGTTGGTTGAATTTCAAAGATGATAGCGTACAGTAACGCATATTCAGACATCTTATTTTTTTTTAAGATCCTACGAAATATAAATCAAGAAAGGACAAATTCTCGGATAAAAATGCTTAGCGCGCCAAAGAGTGGAATACATTTGATGGTAATTTTATTATAAGCAACATTATGTTTAATGGGTCAGTTGGTAAAGAAATAAATCATAATTATTGAAAATGGTCAGCTGCATGTTTTCTAATATGTATTCTGTATCTATACTGTGTATGTATCTAATCTGTCTCCCCGGTAGCGTAGTTGGTAGCGTGCGCGCCTAACGATCCGGGGAA
>JAGVSQ010005027.1:8064-18341 GCA_022683975.1 Rhyacophila evoluta | reverse complement strand
GGGCATCCAGTCCTGCATTTTTCGGATTTTTTAAATCCAACAGATGGGGATTCAAGCCCACATTCCCCGGATCACTAGGCGCGTACGCTACCAACTACGCTACCAGCGAGATATTATGATATAAGGCCTTATGTTTGAAACAAGTTTTACGTATCTTCGATAAATTAATATAAGAATATTGTACTATTTTATAATTTTGTAATAAATGGCCAGTTATTTTTTCAAACGTTACAGTTCCCATAGTGATTACAATAAATGACTTACACTGTATTAGATTGCTTGTAAAGCATTCATTTGAAAATACTCGTAGTTTACTTTAAGATATTATCAAATTATTGAAGTATTTTGAAATCAATAGTACGCTACTGAATAAAACGGTATTAAACCCAATGTCGTTACGCGTGTTGACAACGGGTTTGCGTATATCACGCGTTCATCTCACCTGTACATATCTCACAACACCACTAGGCAAGGTATCCGAAGAATGCTCCATCTAATACCAATATAATACACACCATTATTACGAACAGATATTACTCTTGCGTACACTATCTACTTTCAATTTCTGTTGAGGCAATCAATTTCTTCGCACAGTTCACGGTATTTGATTGACTGTCACAAATGTATTCGTCAAAATCAAACTGATTGCACAAAGTTTTTTTACAAATATAACTTTTGGAAAAGAGATAGTATTGTGTATTGACAGCTTTAAAAGTTTACAGGTTAACATCCTGACCGTATTGAGAAATACGTACTATGACTTCAACGAATATTCTATGTCAGTAGTAATGATTATTAATGTTAAACCTTAGTTCATGAAAATTGATATACACAAGAAGCTTTTTTCTAAATTATGGCCGACTATAACTTAAATAAAAAACAATTGAATATTTGATAACTTTCTATACTGTGCTTGATGGAAATCGATTACATATATGTATTTAGTAAATACAATAGATTTAATTCTACATATGTACCATTTCACAGATCTGTAGAAGTGAAGATAGTATTGTAAACTTAATATTATACATTATAGTAACATTTAACATAATAAGTAAATTATAAATTTTTAATCAATATCAATTTCAGCTTTTATTATCCACATAATTTTTACAAAAAAAAGCCTTTAGATTAGTTACTACATTGAATAAAGGAAAGTGTTTGTAAATCCACAGAATCAAAAGATGTGATAAATTCTATTTATGCTTTAAAAATAACATGTTTTAATGTATATTTAAATGCAGGGTATGTTGAATTGAATGTTTTAAAAATTGATTTCCGATCAATCTTTTGGAATATAAACGCTTAATATAAATCTTTAAATTATAAAAATCTATTTACTGTTAATATCTTGAAGATGGTAAAACAGTAAACATTTAATGATTATTTACAAAAGAGCTATTAAAATGTCTGGCAATAATTAAATCTTCAATAATGTACACCCTTAAAATATTATAGATCGTAAATTATTCGTTGTGTATTTTTTTTTGCCTTCTGTTTATAATTTTCGTGCTACTGAACAAAAAAAACTATACTTTAAACATAAACATGAATTGGTGACTGTAATAACTTAATATTTAATCAAATTTTATTTCAAAGACAATTTTTAAAGCGAGAAAATTATAAAATAAAAAAAACTGTTTCGTAAAAATAACAGTTGTGACTGGTAGAGATTTATCTTGTAAAATGTGCTCATATATAACATTTACAGCTATTATACAATCAAAATTGTTGTAATAGCACATATATATACGATATAATATACATACATTGGATTATATGTACTTATATTCTCATATATTATACATACAACAGACTAATCAAGTCGTTTGGCCGGCTTCGCTTTGTAGTGCCTATTAACTGACGAAATACCTTTCAGGTCAAATACCAAAGTATTCAACTTTACTCTTAAGTAACACATGTATATTATATACATCATTCAGAATATATGTTATTGATGATTTGTTGTTTACGATATATGTTTACCTTTGTCTTGAGACGTATTGCGATATATATCATTTTACTTTTTTTCATGTATCGTTTTTTACCAGTTAACCTATGGATTGTTTAATGGTCAGCTTGATTAGGACATTTGACCTTTTCTTAATAAATATTTCATAATTATAAATATCACGCTAAAATAATAGATATTCGTTTCTATATATAATTTAAATGTTTCTTAAAAACCCGTTTTGTTTTTTTATATATGTGCCCCGTGATACAATGATCTCAATGATTTGATTTATTTTATTGACGCTCTTTCTGTGTGCATCCCATGCCCACTAATTAATCACATATGCTATACACAAACTTAATTCATAACCTGTTAAGTATTTTTAGAAACAATCACAAAGTTGATGTATTTGAACGTTGCCTTGTTGTTGCAAAAGTCGTGATTGATAAAAGTAAAACCATTTTTTCGAATCTGTCGTTTTATAAAATTATAATTAGTTAATATGTACTAAAAAACCTGAAGGAATCCTGTGGAGTGTTGAATATTGTGACAACTCATTATAACTCATATAAATATTCCAGATTTTTGAAAATCCAAATTATCATTCATTTAAACTTTCACGTCTACCAAGTAATATGAACAAATTCTAGCAATAGAAAATAGAAAGAAGAAAAAACATGAATGTCAAGGTTAAATATAAAAACTAGCTACTACCATCGTTTTTGTAATTGCATTACTACTGTGAAATATATAAAAATTACAAAAAAAATCAAAATAACTTAATTTTGCAGCAATTCCGATTTCAAAAACGACTTCATTATTGAAAAAATAGTATCATCACAATAAGCCTGATAACGTGGGGTTAGTTCTAGCTTCCAAAAACAATTTGTTCCATTGTTTCTACTTAGTATAACTGTTTTCTTATGTGGCTCTAAACTATCGGCAGCTTTATCGAGCCAGTCTATTCTTATCCTGTTTCAAAAATACCGTAGACTTCCATTATTATTTATTAATTTCACAGTCTTTGACTTGATATATTTTAATAAAGCTTTTTAGTTCACACGATCTGTGAGGCATACTGTATATTTTAATCAGACTTGTTTATTTATGGAGCAATAGAAAACGTTGTAATTATAGCTTATAATATCGTAAAATTTTCACAGAGCCTTAAATGTCACCTGTTTTTTTAGGCTTCAATCCAATCACCTTCTATTTCGCCATCAATCTACTAACTAGATTTATTATTATCGTCATAAAAACTAATACATAAAATGAAATACACTGTTAACGGTCATTTGGTTATATAACATCGTGCCATTTATTGTACTCATACATAATAAATCGTGAATAATAACAATGCATGTTTGAGTGGATATATTTTTTTCTACCGTACCAACTCTAGAAAACACACAGTCTCTAATAGGTAAAACTTTACAAAATTGGTCTTCACTAATTTCATGGCAAATCCAGTCTTCCAGAATTCAAAATCGTTTGATTTTTTTACTCAATTTCGCACACTTAAGTTATGATATCTTCTTTTGAAATATACGCTACTGTCAATCAGATGTATTAATGTATTTATGAACAGTTATTGATCACTCTCTATTGTAATTATTATATAAGCCATTCATCCAAGTATTATCCGCATGAGTGTTTTCTATCTGTGTAATTACAATGTGAATCATTAAAATTGTATTGCCAACATTTAAAGTCGAGGAAAACATTGTTTTAAGAGATTATATTATTTCTTTGTCAGTCAATATTTTTGACATAAGATATTATAAATGATCCATATACACCATTTATGGATTGGTCATTTTGTCATCTGTGCCTGCCACCCACATGCCTTAATTTCGGAACAAACTCGGTATACATAATAATACTATTTTTATTTAGTATTTAATTTGTTTAAGTAGCCAATTTGTAATGCAAACGGTATTATAAATAAAATCACACATTTAAATTGTATCTATTCACTCTGTTTATCGACTAAGTATCAATACACGTTAAAATCAATATTTTAAGGTAAATAAATAAATCTTCGCTTTGTGTAAATTTATATACGCCATATGCCCCATATTGAAAATGATAACGCATATTTAAGAGTATTACAAATATAATAATTTACTTTGAAAGCTTATAGTAAGTTTGCATTTTGATTTAAAATACTTGTAAATGTTGTAGGTCTACAGATACGAACATATCGTGAGTTTCGTGATGTTACTTTAAAATGTATACGATTTCAGCAATACATTAAGCTATTTCATGATCCCCAAATATATTTCGATTTAAAATCTATCGTTTACGTCATTTGTGCGCTTATTAAAATTAAAAATGTGAGAGAATTTAAATAAAAATAACGAATTTGTACACCTAATTGGAAATTCGTTACGAATTTGAGTAATAGGTTAAATAAATTTGATCCGGAGTAATACTTTCAAGAGCCAAAATAAGCATCGATTACAGCACTACACGAAAAAGATATGTGCCGAAAAAATAATCGAGTTGCATTCGTAAATCGCTACCATGATAATATCTTAAACACATACATTTAGTACACCCACTTTGTAGCTAACAACCAGTCAAGTAACTAAATATATTACATCAAAATCAACATATTATTGCGTTGGGTAACATTATTTTTCACGTGTGTTCATTTTTTACGCATGTTTTTAATGTCAGATTGACCATAATCCATTGCCTAAGTCATGCACGCATCTGGTTAAGGATTTTCCTTTCGTTTTAAAGGTTACGTGTCTAAATTTATCTTCGGGCCATTTATTAAAAATATTTTTTAGATAATATTGTGTTATTGTTATTTTCGTGTTATGCCTTTTTAAAGATCATATTTACGAGACATATATCATGTTATTTTAATAATGAGTTTTACCCAATGATATTATAATATCATATTATACTCGTTCTTTGAAAAAAGAAGGCTGAATATTTCAAAAATATACTTCCAAATATATATTTACTAAAATATAACCTTTCGAAATAAACTTTTTTTCGTTTATTTAGAATAGATACTTTTTATATTTATATGCACATGCAATTATAATGTGCAATGAACAAAAAATGAATTTTACAAGATTTAAAAATAAACGTTTTTTTGTTTATATAATATATTTTTTACCTTGCATTTACATGTCAATCGCGTAGATTTCCACGTAATGATTGGAAATTTTGAGAAAATAAAAAATCAGAATTTAAATTTTAGCAATTTCTGAAAATTTCAAACAAAATTTCTGTGCGAATGTAAAAATATCTACTTTCGTACATTTTTCCAAAATTTTTGTTCGTATTTCTACTTTTGAACTAAAAAAGACGTGAAAAATTGAAATTTACATATTACACTCCTGTCCGAACTTTAACCCTTTTTAATTAAAAAATACATTGCTTCTTTTGTATAGGTAGAAATATTATACTAAATAAGTTTGTTTGAGATTGGCTTGCTAGGTTATATGAATACTGAAAGTACACACCGTCCACTATTACTGCCCTTAAATCTAGTATTAATCAGATATAAACCAGACCATCACACTCTAAATTATTCAGGAACTATTTTCAAATCAATAAAAAATGCCCTTCTTCCAAAAGATCTGATAGCTTAATAGACACATACGGAATTTATTCAATGAATATTCTGACGACATGTGATTATACATCCAATTCTGGACAACCAAACGTTAGATATTTGACAAGGCCAAACATAAATAATTAGACATCAAAATCAATATGTCCCATAATAAATTTCTAACGAAAGTGAACTGGAGTTTGCTTTGTTGTCTGCATGCGCTGTTTAATATTTTATAACAACATTGACGTGGTGGTGATCAAATGTATTATATAAGAAACACTTATATTAATAAATCGTTAAGTGTTAAGTAATTTATATTTCCTGCTGACTATTCTACTATAATAACAATATACGGTACTAAAATAGTATTCTTTACTATTTATCGTTTGTCTATAATCAAATATAATGCATGTTTTTTTACTATTACCGTTTTATTGATGTATAATTTCCGGTCTTTGGGCATTCCGATGAAAGACCTTACCGACTTGACTTTCGGCAGTTCGGTTGCATTTAGTGAAAGTGTATTATGCCAATAAAAGGTATTTATTGATTGCAACGATACCATTTTTATTGATTATTATTACACAATTATTACAATATAACTGTGACCGAAGTACACCATTTTATTTTAAATCGTTTTCTCCTTTTTCAAACGATAATTTTCACTAAACACATTTCTTTATTGACTTGCTAGAACAGCAGTTCCGAGCATTTGACATTTTACATTTCAGTTTTTGTTCTTTCAACGTTCAAATTTATAAACATTTATCGATTTCCGCATCAGTTCACCATTGAGAGCACCTTTTTACTTCAAATTTGTATATTTTACCCAATTTATATATTTATCTATATTTCAATTTCATTTATCTTTATTAGCCTTTATCTTTCTTGCAAAATAAATTTCTTATTGACATGTAATAGCTATTTTTAAAATCGGTAAAAACATTTTAAGAAAATTTGCGACAGCAAAAAGAATATTTTTTTACAAAATTCTTTTATGAACCAGTTCAGTATTTTCTTGCCAATTAATTTGTCAGGAACATAATATATTATTTACAAATATTTAGCAGGAAATAAATATCGTAATAGTGTAAATACATTATTTTCAATAGCGCTCTATATACCAATACCGTTTTTACACAAAAATAATTTATATTCAAATAATTGAAATCTACATTTATAATCTTGTAATCTATTGATCTCTACAATTTATATTATAAAAAATAATTAGGTGATACATTTATAATGTTCCCCAATGTATCAAATAAATTTATTAATACAAAGTTGACACACTTATATTGTGAACTTCTTAACCTTTGGTCAAATACTTTCTTTTTAATAGCGTCGAATTATTTAAAAAAATATATTTTTTTTCATATTTTAACAAATAGTTAGAAATTTTTTAACTTACTAGATGTCAAAACTTTTATTACGTTCGTTGAAATTGACTTCATTTTTGCTTCCAAATATATAATCAAAAACTTAATATTTCATGTATGAGGAAGCCGAGGGGTGTCTTTTGGGAGGGGTAAGGACTTATAGTTTTTGGGGGAGAAGTAGCCTACGATCTTTTTCTGTACGAAATGAGTATTCCAGGAAAGTTAAGTTGCATTGGAACGTACTTTGTCCAAATGCATAGTGAACAAGCAAGCAGACAAACATTCACCTTTGTATGTGTAGATTTGAACACTTTTCAGTCGTTTGATATAAATTACGCTTGTTAAAACCAATATCACTGACATCTGTAGTGGACTGCTAAAATTCAAAACACTTTCACTAACCGAGTAATAAGAGCCTTGAGTGGCTTTACAGTGTGTTCGTAAATGAGTATGGCATAATTTATTTATCTTAAAATAATTAATTTCTTTATCTTTTCCGCATTCTCCGGGGAATTCCGATTAATCATTTTATTTAAACATGCATATTTTATTTCATTATTTGCATATTTTATAATATAATATGAGGCAGCAATCACTTAATATTCTTAAAGAAATTGAAAAATCACAAATTTATTTGGAAATTTGGCGATAATATATTTTACTGTAGAATTGTCGCAAAATGTTATTAAAATAAAACCAACCTTATAGGCTATATATTTTTTAAAGCATTTCTAATCGAAAAGTGGAACACAATATATTGAGAGATTATTTCATTGAATGTTGCCACTCGAATGGATGTATTATTCCTACGTCTGAAATTTTTAAAATCATCTTATATATTCTAACAAAGAAAAAAATATTGTATCATTCTTTGTGGCAATACTGGTTTTGAATTTAGTGCGTGTTGTAAAACGTATCAAATTATAATAGATATATATTCTTATAATTCTTTCATTAGTGTAAAAATAAATATTTTACTTTAATTTCTAGTCTAATAATCTATATGTAATAACTATTATTACGTACAGAAAATAACGTGTTATCTTTTATGAAAACATTGGTCTTGTTTATTTTGAAATAGATAAAGAATCAGACTTAAATATTACGTAATATCGCGCTTTTTCTAATTTACGAGTATAATCAAATAAAATATAAAATATCAACTTGTCACTTTCAACCACATTTTTTTTGTATAACATTAAATAAGTTTGAATATTTTATATAAATATCTATTTTTAACATACTGTAGTTAGTAGTTGAAAATATACCGTCCATCTCGAGTGTGTCGTGACCAAGCTTTGGTTAGACTGGGTCAGGAAATGAAACCCAACCACGACTGTTTATTGCCGTGAAGTAAGATTTTATGGTCGTGTAATTTGATCCGAAACTGTATCACTCGTATTGTAATCGCTAATGAGAGTTCATTCAGTGACACAGAATTTTTATTGTGAACAAACTATATTTGTTTTACATAAAAACAAAATGTATTACACGATTTATTTAAGCGGGCTACACGCGTTCATGCACAATTATTTGCTGTGGCCAATTTTTTTTTTCTTGAAAACGGAACATGCACCAATTTTAGGTAATCTTACGTGTATTGGATTTAAACTATAAGATCTTCCATGTACGAACATAAAATGAAAACAACAAATTTACCATTCATTGATATGGAATGCTTCAATTATTATTATCGCTTAAAATTCATATTCTCGATTTAACCAGCAAAATGAGCTGTGGGTTTTGACAGTTAACAGTTTATACTGAAAAATGAAATTGAAATAGCGGTACGTACAATTTTACTGTTTAAAATATGTTGGTAACAATATATTAAACGATTTGAAAACAATAGTAAACTTATTCGATTGACAATTAGTACTTCTAACAAATGTTAGATATACTCAAATTTGAACTTTATTACTTCATCACTCTCCTTGTGAGCTTCGCAAAACGTAAACAATGAAATAACAGTATTATAAAATTGTGACTTTTTTGACATATGATCACCGTATTATGATGATCGTTCATGCATACTTGCGTATGCTTACATGATCGTGTATAGCCCACGCTTAGATTTATATGTAGTCACATTTAACCTAATTTTTATGGTTTGATGGGCAATGTCACAGATCGGAAGAATATCTTTGATTACAATTTTGGTTTCTCTATGGTATAATATCACGTTTTACTTATTCTGTCTTTCAAAGCAAATTTTTAGTGAGCAATCTAATTACTATTTTGACTTCACTGATTATTATATTTGCTTAAAAAATGTTTGTTTTAAAACATCCTGTATGTATGATTTTTTAAAAACAATAGTAAATTAAAGACCGAGCAGTTGTATTAATAATTGATAAATTAATTAAATTAAATTATTACAAAACCGTTATTTTTAAATATTTATTAGTCCTGTGTATACCGTATTTATTATACATTGTTCCATTGTCAGTGTATGGCTATGTGTGAAAAAATATTAAACTAACAAATCAATAGAAATTTTATAAAGCGTTGGTGACTTAGATTCAAATTTTGTAAGCGTCAAGCATTAACCATTTCCATGACAACCCATTTCTGTAAAAAACAATCCCAAAATGAATTCACTCTTTATGGAATCAAAGCACTCACCTTCAGAGTAGACATTGCTAAATAATTTTATATCATGATTTTCTTAATACATAGGCCATTTAATATAATCTTTAAATCATTATTTATATCGTCGTCACTATGAAATAATACTTTCTGTTTGCTCCATTTGTAATATCTTCATATTGCTGTATTGTAAAGATGCTCAGCGATGCATAATTTTAATATTGGCTATCAAATAGTAATCAGCGAGTAGGAAGAAGGAAGACTGAACATATTTAGCATGTATTCTCAAGTGTTTCTTTTATCATTTTAATTTACCTGCTGGCTATATTACAAAACAATAATATTAATTACATTTCATACATTTTGCTTAAGGCAATCAAAACTTGACATTAGCCGTATTATTCTTTATACTTTTAAATTATTCTTAATTTACTTGTTTCTCAATTTTGTTACTTACATTCTTTCTAAAACCCATCCGGGTTAAGTTAATGTCCACCTAATAAGATTTTTGATAGTAAATTCTTCATACCACAATAACGACGACTGATTGATATATTTTTTTTACGTCTTGTGCCATATCCGTTTCCTACGTGGAGTACTTGGTACTTTCAGTATTCTTTGTCATCCGTTAGCCACTTTAGACAAAACATTGCAGCTATCGATAGCTAAATTATTTTATGGTCAAAAAATTAGTCTTAGTAAATACGAATTTATTGAAAGTATAATATAATTTTGTGTCGGTGAAATATAAATAATGAACACTATCTAGTGATGG
>JAGVSQ010005025.1:0-18343 GCA_022683975.1 Rhyacophila evoluta | reverse complement strand
GGCGGCACGTGGTGTCCATATGCTCCACTTAGGGAGCGAAAATGGAAGAAGAAGATAAAAAATAAAAGCAATATTGTAAAAATATTAGAAAGAATATAGAATACAAATTAATCGTGAGAGTGTCTACCGAGTAAGTTAGATAGACCCTGTTCTAGTGATGTATATAATAGTATCTATCTAAACTCACTTTCTCCATATGTTGAAGACATTCGAGGCAATCTCGTTAAACATCACCATTGCTCACCTATTGGCATGACTACTGGCAGGATAGTCCTGCATTTAGGAATGAAAAACATCCAATTTTCTCGATTTCTTAGGTAGTTATCAGAGACGTACAGACCAATATTCACTAGAGCGGCAGAGTTATCAATTCGGCCACGTATAAGTCTGAACAAATGCGTTACCAACATATCTCTTCAGTTTTAAGCTACAATAAGAAAGTATGGCTAAAATGAAAGCAGTTAGATAAAGCCACCGATTTATCTATACTAACTAACCACATTATTGTTAAATTTAAATATGATACAACCTGTGCGCAATACAATGAGTCGTGGTACGTACTGGCAACGTAAATGCGCACGAACTAATGAACTGACGTGATTAAATGAGAAATTTATATATTAGTAACGAAAAAGCAATAAATAAAAATATTCGATATATTGTCATTGTGAACGAGTATTAGTCGATCGAAGGTTAATTTATTACGTGAAATTTCGAAAACGCTCACTGCCCACATATACTGCAGCCTGATAATGCCCAAAGGCGAAACCCGGGTCGCTAACAGTGATCTCACATATGGAAGTTTACCAGTTTTTAATAATTTAAAATCAATTTCCATCAAGCACCATCAGTCAAAATATTAATAATACAAGCGATTGCAAAAAATAAAACTTTACTATACAAAGTGATTTAAGCCAAAAAAAATCAAAATATGCGTTCCTGCAATATTGGTGACGATACATAGATGTGTGATGTTTTATAATTTTTTAGATTATAATATAATCTGTCTCACTCTATAGGCAAGCTTTTCTTATTCTCTTGTCTTTTGTTTTTTAATTCTCTTTTTATATTTAAAGCTATTTTTACAGTATTCAATGTTTTATATAAATATGCTTAATTTTAAATAACGAACTATTAATATTTTTGTATCATGTTATAAAAGCTTCCAATTTATAATGTTCTCAATTATATTGATTGTTTATGTTAAAGTCCTGTTCGCTAAACGTTTGGTTCTGCGGATGCCGCGAAGTTTGAATAACGCTGTGTTCAGTGAAAAGAGACATACGCGAGTGGAACTGTAGAGCATTCCGTAGCGTAAACAACAAGACGCTGAGAGAAAGTAAAGTAAAGCGAACCGCAAGCGACGCATTGAAAAATTCATGAATGTCGTTGGAGTCCGGCGTCGGCGGAAATGACGTCGGTCGTATAAGTCACCAGTTTATTTCCGGTAATCGGGAAGCTTCGTCAAAAACGCGGTTTTATGTATGTCGTAAATAAAATTCACTTCATGATTGGCAGTTCACTCTGCCGAACATATTTGATAATATGATATTGAAGATATATTCACGACAGCCTTTTACGGGATTAAAACATCCTGACCCTTCGAAAAAAATACTGTATGTTTATATTTTTTATTTTCAATATAGTCGTCATCTATCAAAAGTTTCGATATCTATCTATATAGATATTTACTTATATTTACATATTAATACAGGGGAACACAAACTGTTCTATCAAAATGTTTAAATACGTAAAATTACAATAGATGCCAGCTTACTCCATGCAATAAATCAATTCAGTTTTGTGTTGCTCCTGAAAATTTGACTCAAATGAAGTTGGCTGGTTTGCAGATTGCTAGACAATTTGGAAACGAAGTCACCTCAGCTCACTTATGTGGAAGATATCAACAAGCGAATTAATTTTGTTACATAAGTCTATTGCCATCCACATTGACGGGTATCAATTATTTAAAACAGACTTTCAAAAAATATTTTTGTGGAACATTTAAAAATCGTTGGAATATTGAATTTTACTGCATTTTTGAAAGAACTCGTAAATACTAATTCACGATTATTAACTACTAATATAGAACATACACAGGTTTTGCCTTCGAAATATTCAGTACTAAATCATTTTTCTTCACAATAATATATTTCAGTGTGGATTTTAGGCATACTATTGCATAAACATAATTTTTGAAATAGATTTATAATTATAATGAAAATTACACATAAAATTCTCACTGGTTTTGATTATATGTGCTTATTATAATGTATAAATTATAATATACTCAGAAGCTTCAAAAGAATAAGCTTAATCGAGAGCTTTTAATTTTTTTTCGCTTTCTTGAAATACACTTAAATTTAAGTTATAATTTGAATAAGGGTAGTTACGTAGGGACATGCACACATTCATTTACATGCCATTTTTTAAACCAGTGATCACTTACTGCTTTGTGTGTGATGCACTTAGTGGTTTGAAAATATGGAAAAAGCAATTCTCCGCTACATCTATAGGTTAATAAAAAACGATAAAATATGAAAAAGAAGAAATTTTCTTAAAATCTATAGGCTGTAAAAAAATTCCAGCATTTTTCAGTCAAAATATTAAAAGCGTGTGATGGTGAGAATATGGATCAGTATAGGAATTAAGGCCCAGCAATATAGTGCGGCGTAGTATAATAATGTGCGGAAGTGAGACAGTGCTAAAAAATTGCATTGGCTACATAGAAATAGCAATAATGTAGCAATGAAACAATTTCACCGGCTCGAACGATCCTAAATAAAAGCTTATAAAATTGTTATTATGATAATAAAAGAGTGGAGAGAGTCTACCCTGTGTTATCACGTTTATAATAGTGATATTATCCATTTGATTTGCAACACTTTATTTGTACTTCACATTCACAGTTTAGAAACCTATACTTGACCTTCAATTCACACTTGTCATGTCCATTGCTTGCCATTTGCTGTATTAACATCTCTTACTCGGTATTGAATAATGAATGGCCAGTACTTATGTTTTATTTTATTTATTCAAATATGCCGTTTGCAAGGTCTTTACACTATTCCTTAACCCTTACGATTTCAATGGTATCATTAACAAATAAAATATTGACCAATATCAGCTTAAATAATTATTTTGTATCAATCTAGAACCGGTATGTGTATGTGTATTAAATGACATTATTATGTGTGTAATGGAAGCGTCGATTGCGGATTTGATTGATACTATTACGCCTCAGAGGAGAAGAGAGTGAGCATTTTTAGCGTCAAAATACTATAGCTTAGTTTGGCGAAATTTTTCGCCCTGGGATATTGTGTCGTTAATCCCACCGTATTTTTCATTTTTTGTACTTATTTTATATTATCTGACTTTTAAATATTAATAAAATGATTTTTATGGCCAATCACAATAATTTATTGAGCAGATTTTGCATAATTTGAATTTTAAAAACACATTTTTACTTGACGCTTGTGAGGCAGCACCAAAGCTTTTGAGAAAGTAATAGTTCCAGAATATATATACGATACAGTTCGTTTATGTTGGATACTTCATCAGCTATGTGAATAGATATACGATCTAATATTATCAAAAAAATTTTACTACTAAAATAAAAGCTTCTATCATAAAATGGAATGAAATACGAAATGCAAAAAAAAAAACGAATAAATTATTTATAAAAGAGATATGATCTTCCATAATGTACAGAGTAATATGAGCTTATATAAATATATGTTTCTGGCTCATCATTATGTTGTTGTGACATATGTTTAAAAGAAATATTTTTAAATCGCATAATATATGCTAAGCCCAGTTACATTATGCCGGACGTCCACTATGGAGATAGAGAGGGACAGAGAAAGAGAGAACAGGATTTGGGGTTATTTTTCATGTTCGGCTTGATTTTACCGGCTCAAATCTGTTTTCAAGTCACGGGCATGTTTATGTCACGGGACAAACGGAGACTTTGGGAAATAAAATAAAGCGCTTGGAAAAATGGGGGAAACCCGAAATATGATTATGTACCCACATACGAACGGACTGTCCTAAGTATAGAGAGCTGTGTGTTCCTAAAATTCGGTTTACATTAACAATAAAATAATAAATACGGTCTACTCCCAGTATTCAATGAATTTCAATTTTATCTAACAAACTTATTTTGAATCTAACTATCAGGTTCCGTGTAGCTTTAAAATTCTAAAACATGACACTTGGGTCAAGAATAACAAGCGATATGGAAGTTTATAAAGTAAAATTATCGGTAACGCCAATTAAAATTATTTAAAAACGATTGTAATCAACAAATCAATTTTCGATATACTTTCATATATGTAGCGATTTTCAGGCTGTATCTACTCGTATACGAACGATGTTTTAGTATACGATAATACATAATGAAAACTCAAATATCAATACAATTTAACAACAAAATCACTGTGAAATTTCATAATAATTTATCAAACTCTTTTCAAATGGATGACACTGTATATATATTTTTAATCGTTTTAATAACTGCGTAAAACATGTATTAAATCATTAATGAAATTTCAATGTCGTAGTAACTTACGGATATTTTCATTTTTAACTTAAATCTTATAAAATGAAATTTGAATTATCGACACTTAGCCCCATAGCTTTCCAGTAACTATTTATAACATATTTGAATTTATCAAGTAAAAAAAATGTGAAATGCCATCGATAGTTATAAATCACATATTAAAATAAATACAAAGTACTTTTTAATATTCAAGAATCGTTATTTAAAACGGCAGTTAAAATAAAAAAATAGTTTTGTTGTGTTTTAAGTAATGGAGGCTAAAATCATTGGATTTTATTTGTGAGCTGTTGAGTAATAATAAAAAAAATATTCTTCGAAAAAGCTCTGAGAAATGTTTTATTTAGGTTAACTGTACCCACAACAAGCAAAGATTAACTCCGCAAAAGAATGAATAAAAATGACATCCCCATTTCACGTTCAAAGCCTGATATGGAGATACTGTTTGCGTCTATATTGAATTATAAATCTTGCATTGTTCTGATTTTCCGTTCATTTCAGGCATTATGCAAATAAGCCAGTGAAAACACACGAAAATAATTCCCAGAGAATAACCATAACAATAATATCACCATAAGTATTCAAATATTTTGTATTGTTTAAATATTGTAATTAGTAACAGTTGGTATGAAATGCGTTGGCTTTCCCCGACACTACTCACCAAATATTAATTAGCAATACGAGAGTATAACGTGGCGCAATAAACGAGAATTTTTGCATATGACAAGAGCAGATTCTCAGTTGGCGCTTAGATTTTCATTATGTATTATCTGTTTTGATTATGTCTCGAAAAAAAATGAACTTTCGATGGGTAATTAAGCTTTTTAAAAACTTTTCATCATTTTAATAAAAAAAATATTGTCTTCAATCAGCAGAATAACTTTAAATTTTAATACTTGCGAAAAGTTGGGTGACCATTCATCATAGAAACGATATCACCATAATCAGCATTTCACAGTATTTCCATTTTCTCAAATTATCTGTATCCAATAATATATTATACACCCTATTATCTTTCGAGAAGAATATAGTATTCATTTATTATTATTCTCGAAAAACACATAGAGCCAAAAATCAGTTTATAAGTTTTACCAAATGTAGTGGATATGCTGGTATAATAAAAAATTGTCCACAGATTTCTATCTAACCCACACATTTTTATTTTAATGAAATTATCATAATAAACGTGAAGTATGAAATCACCTAGTTATTTTCACATCCCATATTAACAGAGTTAGATATATGATGCATTTATATATGTAAACAATTATATTAAAAGCTCTAACTACGATTACTCAAATGGAAATCCATATATCTAAAATATTCAGATCAATAGATTCTCCATTGAGATCATTCAAAACATTTTATCAACAGGTGTGAGTAAATATTTTTATTTCGTGTAGTAGATATTTTTGTTGTGTTATATTTATATAAAATTGATGACTTTAAAATGTCTTAATATTACATTCAAAGTCAATACAAAGATATTTTGTTTTTCCGTGACTTATATTCGAGCTTTAATTTGACTGAAAGTTTGGGATTCAGAAAGTTTAGATGTTTTATAACCCTTTAGATAAAAGTATAAAATGAGTAATTTTTAATAAATTCTGCAAATGATGTGAAAAAAAATAATAAAAATAGATTAATCTTATATTTACAGACTACAAATAGCAAGTTCAAGGAGTTCATAGTATATGGCATAAAAGTACTTTTCTTTAAAAAACACTATCTAGAAAAGTTGAGAAAATAGGTCCATATAAAAAATTGGACAGATCCCATTTCATAAATTAAGATAAGATTTTTCAGATGAGATGTGCGAAATAGGCGAATGGTGCTAAGCATAGCTAAACTGAGGGTTATGGAGTGTTTATAAAGAGACACAGCATCTCTGAAATGTTGGTTAATATAAGGCTGATGATGATATTGTAAAGTTAATATTTCAAATAATATGTAGTTAATATTATGTGTCTATATATAATTTTTTTTATATCATTGTGACACTGTTCAAATGTCTCTTTAATTCGGTCAAAGTTGATTGTGATAATTTAAGCAAAACCCTTTGCAAATATTTGATCATTAAAAGGTTTAAAATACACAAAACGGCTATTGTTCAAATTGCGGCAATTCAGTGCAAACAAAGAAGTAAAATATCGCGTTGAATTTTCTATGAAAACATTGTAGATTTGTAGAAAATGGTACCCGGGTAGCAGCTTTGGTTTCGTATCACGTACAAATCCTATGAGCAGAATATGTACATGCCACCGTAGCAAGACACCTGTTCACTATGATTGAATAAATAAACATTAAATCCTGCCGGTTTTATACAGCACTCTATATTTTTATGTTTGCCTGATACTTTCTATCATGGGGATAATTTTTAAAATGCATGTCCACTCACGAAGCCAGTGATAAACGACGATAGACTGTTGGGCGATGAATGAATTTTCATAATTTAGAATATATCATAATCTTAGTTTATTATTATGTAAAATAAAAGAGAAAGAGATATAATAGAAAAAAATAATTTGATTACCCCTTTCTGTAAAC
The DNA here is from genome assembly GCA_022683975.1 of Rhyacophila evoluta. NCBI lineage: Eukaryota > Metazoa > Arthropoda > Insecta > Trichoptera > Rhyacophilidae > Rhyacophila > Rhyacophila evoluta. Next base: position 11,238 of record JAGVSQ010005025.1, on the reverse strand, counting down.
GACGAATATTTGAAATATGCGTAATAGAAAAACTGCAGAATATTTTATCAATTCATCCAAACTTGAATGTCTTGAGAATTAATTCTGGCATTTTTAGGCTATATGCTTGATCAAAAATAAAAAGTATGTAAGATTTGTTTAAAATATGTGCAAGTGAAACTAACAATTCATAAATATCATTTGAGTACAATTGGCGAAAGAAAACTGTCTTTATATAATAAATTAATAATCATCTTCATTGAAATTATAATCATGTATACTTGATAGGGATCAGAATGAGGAGGACTACTTATCTGAATCAGAAAATGTTCAGGTCAGACTTTTGAGTTATGGAAAAAAATATAACAATAAATTTCGTATGAAAATGAAATAATATCGACATTAATTCATCATGGCATTGTATTAGGAGCGCATGAGTGGTATTGGTATACGGATTTTTCTAAAGACATCAGATAGGGTTGTCATTTTGAATAAGATTTAGTACTCATTTATCGGAGATTCGCACGAATATTACCGTTAAGATAAAAAGAAAATCGCTATTATTGTTTCGCAACGATAACTTCTCAGATAATCGCTTTTGTTATTCACCCTTATCAGCCATTTGTTTGATAACCTAGTATTTCATCCTTACCCCTTTTGTCATCGGGGTTAATATCACAATTCCTATGTGCGAGTTTTGTATAGTAAAAATGATTATGCTGTGAAAACTGGACGCTTTCGACACCATAAATGTGTGCGGTGTGGTCCGAATATTATATCAAAAAGATAACAATAAAGGGGCCAAATAATACAACACTTTTATTATATTCATAAACCGGACATTTGACTTGACAATAACTTTCGTAGAGTTACAAGTATGGGCACAAAAGAGGTCATTCTAGTGCGTCTTCGTACACAATGTAACTGTCAGTGCTGTACATAACGCAAACAATCGTTGCCTGCATTTTATAAAATTACTTCCTTATCGCAAATAAATATTAAATTTGTAACCAGATGCGTATCCTCTTTAAGCTCGTTTACTAATTACACGTTTTAATTTTTCATACCCATTTCAGAAAGCAAGTTTATTTTTTGGCAATTACGTTCGATTGGTAAGAGACTAGCTAACAAACAAACGTAAAAAACATTCTGCCAAAAAATTGTTTCATGATAAGATTAAAAAAAACTCTAATGAAATCTCATTATATTTTGAGTAATTTTGAATTAACCCCATACTATAAACTGAATTTAATATGATATGATACGTGTCTCATCTACATATTATACTGTTGCGTTTTTAATGATTATCTGAATATTTGGTGTAAGGGAAAAAATACCTACTTGTATTTACGAGTAGCTTTTTAAGAGATAACTGATAATAATCAAATTATATATGCATCGGATCGAATGATTTTTAATAAAATTTGTATGGTTGATATATTACTATGACATTATAAATAAAATATCATTAAACCCATCTGAGTGGAACTTTGCGAAGAACTGCGAGTATGTGTGCATGTTATTTTGATAATTAGGGAAAATGTAAAAAATACGGAATACTATAATTAAATGCTAGATGTAACGTAAGTAAATATTTTGTATTGGTAGGTACATGGGTCTTTTTAAAATCTTCAATAATTTCATTTTTAACGCAATTTTTGTTTACGAATGTCGATGATTTTTTTTCAATTTGAATTATTTTATATTGATTGATTCCGACATTTAATAATGAATTGCATGCTATAAAATATTTACAGTAGGTATTTGCTAATAATAGCTTTATATACCGACCGATGTTGAAACGTGTACAGTTCGACATGTCTTAAAAGTCTGTGCACGCCACTGAACTACGTTAGGTTATGACCATCGCTGTATACAATTTTGAAAGGTCACAACATAATAGACTGGTCATTTAGGTTTTATTTTATCTAGGGGTACAATCGTTATAGATATATAGTTTTACGAAGTACTCGAGTCAAATGATTCAATTATGTCTGCATATGGTATATTTCACTTAAAAACCTCTATATTCTGTTATATTTATAACCAACACTGTATTAACAAAGATGCTATGAATTTATAATAATAAAAACAGTTATTGTGTAAGGGGTATATTTGAGATTTTTGTGTGGAAAAAAACGATAATGCATAAAAAATATTCATTAAGGTGAAAACGAGAGATTAAAAAAACATTTATCTCCCATCTAGCGGCGGTAAGGGCAACTGATATAAATATTATATAAATTTTGAGTTTTTTCGAGTCTTATTTAAGCGTATTTAACGCTATGATTGCCACCGACGAGTTATCTCGTCAAAATTTGTATGTCCCACCAGGCCGCGGACGAGTCAACTCGCCAACTCTTTTCAGCATCATATAGGTCCACCAGAAATGTGTTTTGACGTTTATTTTACAAAATCGTATTCTACAATCTATTGACAAGTTGGCAATTTTTTTACCGCATCTCAAATGTCGATATATTAACCTTAATTAGCAATTTTAGCATGCGATGAGTTTAAAGTTTAAATGTCATTCAGGGTCACGGGTCACTTTTCAGGCGACGATCCTCGTGATTTCCCAGTAAATTGTTTCGAGCGAGAATAAAATTTGATTTATTATTTTTAATAAGTAGTGTCTATTATTTCGTGCGACAGAGCGGTTTTGGTTTTTATTCGCGCATATTTATGATTACATGCATTCATAAATTTACCGGTATATTAATTTAAAATCATCGTTCGTTGTTTGTTCTGGTTATATATACGTCTTATTATAAACAATATTCTTTATTCATTTTTTACTCGGCAATAATTTATATTCACTCAACGATGTGTAATACGTAAAAGTAAAAAAATAGACGAGATGCGAGGTAGGAAAAAATGTAACGTGGTATTGTGTGTGAACCTTGTTTTGAAATCTAGCATCTTTCAGAAAATATATCATATTAAATATTATAATGGTTATCTCCGGTAAAGTGACTAAAATACCAATGTTGTAACAATCCTATTCGTGTGTTTTTTCAAAATAATATTTAACAATTTAGTGTGGAAGTGCCAATGGAAAACTTGAGAAAATAATATAAATTTGGTAAGTGAACATATTTAAAATTTTAAACTGGCTTTTCTTATTTCAAAAATAGCTGGCCTACGGGTGTCCATCTTGTAAAATTTAGCTGGCATGTAAACAGTTAAAACAGGGAATAAAATGGCATAATCTAATAGATTTGTGTTTTTGTCCAGATAGCTTTTGATCTGTCATAACTTTGTTTGCAAACGATTAAATAAATTGAATTTTTTTGTTAATTGACAGATTAATTGGGTTTGTTGCTAGAATTTTTTGTCGTGATATTATTATTTAGTTTTAATATTTTTTATAGGATATCAAAATATTTATTTGTAAAAAATAAAACTATTGAAAGCTTATTGTTTGATAAATTGGTAATAAGTTAGCTTAAATGAAATAAAAATAGCAAAAAAATGTAGATCCAGCGATCCAGCAAATGATTAGAGATAATAATTTACTATTGAATTGAAAGTAAATATTATAAACGTGATGATGATATTTTGCAATGTATTTTTATGTTTTATTCCTTATAAATGTCAGCAAAGTTAATAAATATGTTATGTAGCCATCAGGCTCAGTGATAAAATTACTTGATATGTTTAGAATGTATTGAATGATAGTAAACTGGTTCGTTTATGATAAATCACTGATAATTTTCCTAACTATTTGACCTTGAGCTATGGCAAGTGAGATTGATAACACACGCATTCTTAAGCGTTTATATTATATTTCACCATAAAACACCTCGTAGGCAGATATAAAATCGATAAAACAAATTTTGGCGTGCTTTGAATGGGGTGTTTGAAGGATAAGCGTCTATGTACGCAGCTTGTACAAAGGTAAATGCCTACAATAGCAAACCTTAGTGAAAATTGCCACATTAGCATGACAAAGGGAGGGTGTTAGATGCCTACCCTAACGTCATTCGTATATCGAACTCATGGGTCAGACAGACGATAGTTTGTTTTATAGTGATGCATTTAACAGTCATATAACCCTGATACCTCGTGCTATTTTTTTGCTACGTTTAAAAGCTGATAAATCAATTTTGGACGATTAATTTAAAAAATAGTCAAAATTAAATCGAACTGAAAGAAACAATGAAGAAAATCAAATTTTGAGTTGGCTTCTAATGCTTTCTTTATTAATTAAAAAGTCGATTAGTTTTTTAAATAAATTTACTAACCTTTAATCAGAATATAAATACAGGTACTAAGTTTACTTTTTAAAAATTAATAGTCAGTATTTTTTTCGGTTCAGTGGTGCATTTTTCAATTAAAATAAAATCTTAAGCAGCTGAAAAAGTCGAATTTGAAACCTTTACCATCGAATCGCGTGCGATTTCTCGGCCACTAGGATGACCTATTTTCGATTGCAATGTATTTAACAAAAAGTTATCATTGACCAAACTATCGGAATCAAGACATTGATGTCGATAGCATAATATATGATACTATATTCATTATAACACTAAATTTAAAGTACATTACAGAATTTTTATTAACAAGAACTCATTTTGTATTTGGTGGCAGGTAACATTGACACACAAGTTGAAGATTAATATGCATATAGTTATGTATAAGGCGCTTGTGTCGGACGCGTTTTCGGCTGGGCGGATTTATCATCATTTTATCCATTATACATGATTTAAGTATCAAAGATATTCTTTTTATCTTAGTCACTAAACTAGTTTAAAAAACTTAGTTATTGTCAGTAGTGACTTTGTTACAGCTATGACTAATTATTATCCAAAAGTGCTTTAGTAAGTAATCCGATAAAATTATTTATAAAGCTGTTTCAAATACAAAATGGGTACACTTACCAAATTCGCAAATTATTTAATGTTATATTAAATGAATATTTTTTATATATATTTTTTAATACTATTTAGAGTTGTAGTGGAAAATAGTCATTAGGTTCAAGTATTGCTTGATAACCGATTCAAACAAAAATGTGTATCAAGATTAATATTTAAAATATCATGATGTGCTCCATATTCGGAGAAAGCAAATGTGATGAAAAGCTTTTAATAATCATGCTTAACCTATATTACTAAGTAATACTTTAAGGAAAAAGATTTTTATGAATTTTACAGCTACTTATCATAAATGTATCGATGAAACCATCTTTTACATTCTACATTGTAAAATATTTCTGTAAATATTATCATATTTATATAATAATTCTGTAATGTGGATATGCAATGCTTACTGAACCATCATAGTACTGAGTATAAAGAGCTTTTTATAAATATAGAATAGACTATATCTCGAATCTTTTATTTAGATATTCAGGATGCGATATTGGGGAGGGAAATGAGAGCTGAGATTTCTGTCGATGAGATGTTATAGATACGTTATGATGGCTTAAAAAATCTTAAGTCCTAAGCATTGAGCATTTCTTAACAATGTCAGATTTTCTTTAAATCGGAGAAATGAATCGAAATTCATATGAAAAATTCAGTTCACGTGGCAACAGTGAAAATCCAATTAGATTAAAAGATATTTTAATATCGTTTTTCTGAAAGTTAAGAAATGATATCATTTGAATTTGAATCTGTAACACTTTCTGAAATACGATAGAGACGTCTTTTAAAACACAAATTCACACAATATAATTTATATTCACCAGGGTTCATTTATCGGTAGCAAAGAAAGTAACAGGGAATGCAGGTTGTTTTCCTCGATTATTAATATCGTATTTAAAAAAGAGTAAAAAATGCAGGACTGGATGCCCGTTTGGTTGAGCAATTGTCTTACAACCAACTCTCGTGAAAAATAACATTTTAAATCATTGCAAAGACTCATATGCTCCATTTTCTGTACAGTCATGTTGTAAAAATATTGAAAATCTCTAAGTGTCAAGAGATGTTTAATATTGTCTAACGTTACGAGTTACGCATTATTTTCTCTTCAACGTTAAAAAGCCACTGATACCAAACATAACATGATCAATTACCTCAATCTAAGTTTTTATTAATAAGATCGTCATGAACCATTTCCAATAAAAATACTTTTTATATATATTAGTTTACCACAAATTTTATCGAATAAAATAAAAGATTATCTACTCCACAACGTATGTACAAGTATATAAAACTGAAATTTCTAAAAGTCATCTTCGCTCCGAAAACAGAGCATATAGGTATCTATTACATGAAGATTTATCTTGTCAGTTTTTTTTAGCTTTGCCAGCAATAGTAATAAATTATTATTTTATTATTACTGGGTATGAATTTAAATGTTTGTTTTTTTTCTGTATTTACCTAATTATCTTTTCGTACGGTTTTTGTACGTTTCCACGAATTAAATTTATGTGTCCATATATTTTCTTCAATTCTTAAAAACCGATGAATGTTGTATGTTGGTTTTGGCGATAAAATACATTTATTAGTTATTAATAATTAAAATGAAGGCTTGTAAATTCGACGACTTTTAGTTTCATACCCAGTAACCATAAAATGAATCGACCAGGGAAACAGTAACATAATATTGGTAAACTGTATATCCGACGTCGTCAAATATCAGGGGTTTTTAATAGATATGAATAGTGGGCTGTGGGTGATTTGTAAATGCGATTTGTATGTTACGATTTATAAGTTATATTAACAAAAAATATGCCAGCTACGATATATGCTCTAGATCGATAAACGAAAATAAGTTCTAACGTGTTGGATAATTTTCACATACAATATAAATACTCGTATATTCGTTTGAAAAATGAATGAATTGAATATAATTGAATAAGAAACAAACTAATGGACATCCATTTTATTTGAAAGAAGGTTTACAACAATAAGAAATATACGGAAGAAATTATAATAGATTATCAAAATGACTTAATGGGTTATGTAGACACTTTAACTTCAGATATATTAACAACAAACTAATAAATAATACTAATATAATAAAAAGAGAGCCATATTTAATTATATACATCGGTATGCGGTTATAGAGCAAAAAGAGGCTATGCAGATGTTATGTCGACTTTTGAAGTAATTAGACACGTAAAAATACACAAAGTAAAATAAAACTAGTATAATATTTATAAAAATTTATAATATTGACAACTACGTTTGTAAGTGAATAAAGTGCTTGAGATATGTTTTACTCTATGACAAATGTAGATGTGAAATTTGATATTAGCTCGGATAGAAGTATTTTTGAATTTCACTTACAATTTCGATGACGAATTATAATATTTTAATGAACGGTTTGTAAAAAATATCTTTAATCTTTGATCAAATGGGAGAATACGGTGTTCCAGATTTTTATACGCAGGGGATATTGAAAAATAAAGAGACTCTTTTGACTAGAAATCTTCATAAAAGCAATTAAAAAAAATCTGGAACTATTAAGTTCATATTAATGATACACATGAAAAGATACAAAAATGAGCTCTGCGGGAAGTAGTTAAAACAAAAAATAGTGAGAGAAGTCATGCCAAATTTTTTAAGATTATATGCGATCTTTATAGTTGTATGCAAGTGACCCTTTGTTATTCGTAAAAAAATATAAGGCCAGTTTCGATACGCGGTCCTTAGTCGAAATAGCCATGCTTTATAACCACAGCTAACCCTATACTAATATAACCAAACGCTTGGTCACACCGAGATAATATTCAATATGTTTGCACGGATCTGCTTCGCTATCGCAACTTATGGTCTCCTAGTAGTCAAAGTTAATATCTGATATATGTATAGCAGAGGTGGCCAGTTATAATAAATACGAAATAATTCATTTAAATAATGATATATATATATATAGTCAGTAAAATTAAGAAAAATTGGTTTCTATGTATCTATCTCTTTTGAAGATAAATTATTCATATAAACATTAAATCAATGTTCTCGCACTTTTCAGCTCACGATGATATCTAATATATATATATATTTTGTCCATGTTCGCTCCCAAAGTGGAGCACATGGATCTACATAGTGTGGAGATATCCACTCCGAAAGTGTAATATATGGACCTCCACAATTTGAAGACGTCTTGATAGATTTTTTTTCACGAGAATTGTTTGTTAGACAATTTCTCAACCCGATTGGCATCCTAGTTCAGTATTTTTGATTTTTATAATCTGACAGATAGGGAACCGAACCTCCATTCCTCGGGTTACTAGACTCACACACTACCAACTACGCTACCGAGGAGACACATATTATATACTAGTTTTATTACCCGGAAGCGTGGTTGGTAGTGGCGCGCCTAGTAATCCGGGGAATGCGGGCTCGATTCCCCATCTGTCGGATTTAAAAATCCAAAAATACAGGACTGGATTCCCATTGGGTTGAGCAACGCAAGAAACTAAAAATCTCTCACATTGTTCAAGTAATTCTGTTTCAGATATTTTATATTTCGATAAATAAAAGCTTTCGTATGCCAGCTTTTGGATCTCCTGAAAAACTCGCACCTGTTATTAGAAGATTTTGCTTATTCTGTTGTAAATTCGGACACTATGCAAACTCGATATCTGTGCCCACCCATGATTACCGGTTAGCAGAATTTTAATTGCTTACCTGTGAAGCGAAATGCGTGGGCTATCTCGTCAAATTTTATTTTATTTTTATTTTTTCATGCAAAAATATTTCAATAATCCGACACATAATTTTTCCTCAACTAATAAAGTAACGACAACATTGTTACTCTTAAAAAATAATCCATGGATCAATTGCTTATTAAAAACGTTGCTTATTTTTTGTTATGTAATAATTTATTAGATTGCCCAGTGGTTGAGAGGTTAGCATGTCCGCATCGGAGCTGGAAATTGACGGTGGAATTTCCACAGATTTTCATCTACCGAAATCAAAATTTATTAATGTAGCTCTAATAAGAAGCCCTCGTTGATTCAATTTTATTGTTGCATTTTTACTAATGAATTATTTCATATTAATGCGATTGTAAGATGTATAAATTGGTGAAATTCGAAAAGAGTATTGTGGAAGTTGCTGTATTTTAATCGTTTTTTTAAGTTTATGGTATATTGGTCATAGAATTTATTGCCTATGGTATGATAAATTGTATTTTTTGTTTTTATATCATATTTTACTTGTATTTTTTGATATTAAAAAATAAGAATTTGATCTAATGGTCCCCTATACACGGACACTATATTTACTGGTAGTGAGAAAGAATGAAACAATTCCAAAATTAGTGTTGTGTTATTTTAAAATCATTATAATTATCTCATTTCGCTTCACATGCTCATCTCAGACATCTCAGAAACATTAGTTTATTTTTCAAATTATTCTTAATCTTGTAAATGTAAATTATTTTCTGTTATCCAACCTTTCTCCAAAATTACGTATGCGTATCCTATACAGATAAAGGTATCACAGTAATGACATAGTACAAATATACGTGTATATTTCACTATTAGATCTCTAATCACGCAGTTAGATGTAATTTAATCTGTGTAGCATTTAGAGTACAAATTATTTTAACATATAGAGAAATATGAATTTTCCCTCGTAAGTAGCGAACTGCCTACAAACAGTGTCTGATCCTCTGGGAGATGTATGAATAACTTAGATGCCTATACAACAGTACAACTAATTTTTAGGTTTGCACTAAAAGGCTACAATATATTGCTTAGAATATTTAAAAAAATGAAATAAGCCAAGTTATAACACAATCTAATGGAGATGAAAGACAGTTATAAGATATTTTGCTTTGTTTCATTTCATTTATTTACAACATATCTTCAGAATGTTATCTGTAAGGCCGCGTCCAGGCTGGGCCAAAAACAAGCGAACGAAGGTTTAAAACAGTACAAAATAAGCCTTCGTTCGCTTATTCATTGCTCAACCTGGACGCACCCTAAGAAAGCGTCAAATGACATTCATGTTATGTATAAAGGACATCGCTTTAGTAATAGATACCGTTCGCTAAACAGTAATAAAAAAAATACACGAAGCTATAAAACTATTATGAGGTAAAAGGATAAGTTGGTTGATGCGAGTATTGTAATAAAAATTCTATTTTAGTACAAAACGAACATTGAAATCACCTATTAAAACATATTAATTAGTTCTATATGTAGCCAGTCTTCTAGCGGCCGAATTTAAAAGTATACTCTCGCCCAAACGAATGTTATTATAGCAAGTCTCAAAATTTTAGTGCGCAGAATGTATGCAACTTACTCAGTCTTATTTTTTATAAGCTTTTATTTATTTAAATTTCATTTGAATTAAAAATAACTATTAGTAAATAATTCTTTGGTTTTTTTTTAAATTATAATTAATCCTTTTGCCGCGGGATAATTTGGCTGACTTGGGAAAGAACTTCATATTTATATATTGTAATATATATTATATTTTGAACGAGTTTTAGTTAAAATTATAAAATCCGTTCGTTAATACTAATAGATGCGATGTTGTAATATTTATAAAACATCTGTCAAGAGTTTAATTTTTTTTTTGGTTGAAAACGCGTTAAATCCTGGACACCCTAACGCAGTACAGATTAGTTTCATTCGGATATGACAATATAAATGCGAGTCTTGGTGAGGGTTTAAATTATTTTCAAGTTTGATGTCATTCCTTTCTTCTGCTGGTAACCATCAACTGTATGGCATAAATTAATAATATCATTACGGAAGTAATAAACGAAGTGTTGATTCATCGTTTCAAACGCTGTTTAGTGAAGGGGTGATTGTTTATCGACGATATTCCCATACCGAAAAAAATATATAAAATGGCACCATGAGAATCCGATAACGGATAATGCTAAAGACTTATATTTTATCATATTCGTTTCTAAAGTCGAGCGATGTCTCTCTCTACTCTAGAAATGAAGAACATAACGAATCTCGGCATTGTAGAGACTTTTGAGGTTTAATAGATTTTGGTCAAGAATTGGTTGTCATACAATAACCTGACCCATTGGTATCCAGCGATTCATCCTTTGTTTTATTTTATATTGAAAATGTGGGAATTAAATAAGGAGCCTCTTGCTCCGAAGCGAGCATGGTGACCTCTCAATTAACAAAGCCGTTCCCTTTTTTATCGTAAATATTTTTGATTAATTTTAGTGGAGGACATTAAAAAATGGAAAACAAATTTCTTTAAAATTCTACTTTAAAACTTTTATAAAACGGGATAAAGGTACTCACAGCATCAAATAAATATTGCAGTCAATTGACGTGCATTAATAAATTATTATAGTTATGAGTATTTTTTTATTTATTTACTTTATACA
>JAGVSQ010005024.1:0-18350 GCA_022683975.1 Rhyacophila evoluta | reverse complement strand
TATATATAGATTTTTTTCTTTGACTTATTAATATGATAATTATTATTTATCTTTTTATCCATGTATCAATTATTAATTATTAATTTTACTTAATTGATGAAATTTTAGTATTACTTCAACAATAGTTATAAAATGTCACGTGTTAATTTGCCAATAACAAAATGAATATTTAAATAAACTTATTTCATGGCATTGAAGAGTTAGTTGAGAGTGCATAGAATAGATTCTAAAGTGTCAAACAGTTCTAGAACATTTAAAATGATGTTTTAAAATCAGTTTACACTCGCGCCATTCCAGAATTGTTGGTGGAGGAAATGCTGGAGCGGGTGCATGGCCATGGCAAGCGGCTCTCTACAAAGAAGGAGATTTTCAATGTGGAGCTACCCTCATTTCTGACAGATGGCTCGTGTCAGCTGGACACTGTTTTTACCAGTAAGTTTTTACATTTATACAATGTAATTAATATTTTCCTAATGGATATTGGATCTTATTATTGGGTTATCTTTTTTAGTTATTAGTCTATGTATGACATATTATGTTTTATGTGGTAACCAGACAACTACACGCAAGCTGCACACCGGACAAGTGCTCACATGACAAGTGCACGCATGCATAGACAACCATGCACACAACAAGTGCTCACATTGAAATGCTCACACAGAAATATCAAGAAATTGTATACTTAATTTATGTAATTATAGTAAAGGAATATTGCTGTTGAAAATATTATTGGCATAATTTATATTATTATTGAATGGGAAATCCATAACATAATTTTTTTATAATAAAAAGGTAAAATATATCTAGGAATTTAAAAATATTAATTTTGTTATATTTACAGTGCCCAAGAAGACTTTTGGGTTGCAAGACTGGGCGCATTAAGAAGAGGAACAACATTCCCATCACCCTACGAGCAACTCCAACCGATATCATCAGTCATTCTTCACCCGGGATACATTGACAGTGGTTTTATAAATGATATAGCTCTTCTCAAGACTTCGAGTCCGGTGGCCTTCAGCGATTATGTGCGGCCAATATGTTTACCACCCCCAGGATCTGAAGTCGACGACAGCAGAAGATGCACTGTTGTAGGATGGGGACAGCTATTTGAAGTCGGCAGAATATTTCGTAAGACATTTTCCAAATTAAAAACTTTTGAATTTACTTACAATAAACACATGAGCGATGGATTACTTTTCTAAGCTTTTTGTCTTGCAAAACATGAAAACCATGCCAGAAAATGCCGCTAAACATTAACCATAAACACATTTTTTCCATGTCATGTTTGTTCTTACTATTTGAGGTTATAAGATTTTACAGTTTCGTGTGTTTATGAATTTCAGCGGATACTTTACAAGAAGTGGAACTTCCAGTAATTTCAACAAGTGAATGTAGAAAGAGAACTCTGTTTTTGCCACTCTACCGCATCACTGATGATATGTTCTGTGCTGGCTTTGATAGAGGAGGGAGAGATGCATGCTTAGGAGACTCTGGTGGACCACTGATGTGTCAGGTAAAAACACTAACTTAATCATTTTTTTAGCTGTGTTTCATACTGCCTACTTCCAAAATTGGCAATTAATAAATTACCCCAAATAGTATAATGCATGATTATGATCGTGACCATATATATGAATTTATATTGTTGACAATAATGCTTATATAATATAAACTATTGTCTATTATAGGAACAAGATAATCAATGGTATCTCTATGGTGTAACGAGTAATGGGTACGGCTGTGCACGGGCAAATCGGCCTGGAGTCTACACAAAAGTTGCCAACTATGTAAACTGGATTCAGACAACAATGCAGATTTATGATGACAGATCTTACGACAACTTCGACACGCTCCGTAACGGAAATAGATCATCATATTTAGATTTAGACGTCTCAGAGAGCCGAAGTTCACATCGTCACGTCAATAAATGCAGAGGGCATCGTTGTCCGCTTGGAGAATGTCTTCCGCCTACGAGGGTGTGCAATGGTTTTATGGAATGTTCTGATGGAAGCGATGAAAAAGACTGCAACTGAACCAAAACGAAATTTCCTTGTAATATCTTTGACAAAAACATATCAAATTAATCAATTCTAAAATGCACAAAGAAAGCAAATGATATGATTCTTGACATATTCTACCATTACAATTTAGGCATTTTCGCTTTTAAGGATGGGTAAATTAATAGATTTACCTTAAGAAAATAACCTCTATGTATGCCTGGTAAATGGTTGGTTGAGAGAATATGGTAATAAATACATTGATTCTTTCTTTTGTTTGCAGAAACATCTACATATCGATTACAAATCTTAATACATGTGACACATATGTACATCATGTATAATATATTAACCAGAAGATGTAGTTCATAGTAGATCACTAACACTCTTGCCGTCCAGATTGATGTATGAGATTTGATTTTTTATAAAATTCATATGAAAATTTACCAGTATTCATAAATTAGGATATTATATCAAAGATACTTTTATGACATTATTTTAAACAGGTTTGTATAATATTTTGTCGATTAATTAATCGTTTATCAAAAAAGATTGATCACAATATATTAATACTTTGACTGCTAAAAAACGACTCCGTGTCTCTACAAATGTCATAGTTACTTATTAAATACGAGAACCCTGTCAAAACTATAAAAAAAGTTCAGGATTTGTTTTTCATGACTCACAGCTTGACTATGATATATGTACTGACACGGTCCCTATTTTGGATAAATGATTATGTCATTTAGACGGACACACGTGAGTCGCCCATATTGAAAGAGTTAAATAACATCAATTATTATCATATATTGCTTGAATGGTTCACAAGTCTTTGTCATTAATAATTCCTGCTATGCATCCGATGAAACCAATGCAATTTATCAATGTTGGTTGATTGAGTTCTACTTAATATCTTTGTATAATCCACGGAATTCAGTATTGTAAACTTTTTTAAATATGACGAAGAACTTTACTTTTGAAAGGTTTTAAAATATAGAAACTCTCAATAAAAAAATTGTTAGTTCTCCTGACATTCAATTTGCTTTTACAAGGTTGTTTTTCACTACTTTTTCAAACATTATCAAACTCTTTGATAATATAAAAATATTCTTTTACTAATATTAACTATGAAGACAATCTATCAAATTATTCATAAAAAAACTATTATTAGTAAGATTGATCTTACCTAAACATACAAAAATCTAAAAAAAATCCTAAAAAAAAGCTTTATTGCCAGTGGTGTTTTTAAGACAGTCAAAATTTGATAAATGGAGATTATTTAGAAAATATTTTCCATGAATCATTTTTGTTCTCGGTTTGGAGCGATAAAATAAAATTGATTTATGAGAAGCTTCTCAATAATTCATGTAAAAAGTCTGAATATTATTACTTTTATTCTATATAAGTATTTAATTTTTTAAATGATAATTTTAATTCTTTAAAAATATATTAAATTTTGCAATCAATATTAATTTAACAGCTTAATGGCAGTGGTCTCCTATGAGTTTTGATAGAGCATTGATAAGTGGCTGTGGACTCATATGTCAGTCCTACGTCGTATGTCTATTTTCTGTGAGAAATAACTAGGTTACGACTTAGTTTCGTTATGAATATTAACGAGAGATGCTAAAATATATATTTTTTTCACATTTCCTCGCAAATTTCACCGGCCGCCATGCGAAATTCAGCAAAAAGTCACGGCCATTAAGCTGTTAATTAAATATATATTTCCAGTTAAAATGGTTATTTTAAATATTGAAATCATACCGAATAAAAAATAATATGTAAGCAAAATAGATATTTTTTTAAAATTAGTATAATTATAATATTATTTGAAATATCTCTGTTGAAGTTATCAGAAAATTTACATTAACGAACGAAATAATAAAATCAATTAAGAATATATTATTTTAGAATATTTTTCTATAATTTAGGTAATAAATACTATTACCATATTATTATAATTTCTGCAGTAGCAACACTGAACATGTAAATATTATTCTTATTATTATAATCTAAGTATTTATTTTTTGTTGAATATTATTTAGTAACGAATTTGAAGAATGACCTGCCTTTTCCGTTCAATCAGACATTATCGAGAAATTTAATGGACAATGAGGGTCATTTGATTTTATCTATATATGTATTTTATCCCTACCTCGGATTCTTGATTTATTTTTATTTTATCGAATTGATGTAAACTATGCCAATGACTACAGATGGCGACAATGTATTTAATAAAAAAATACTTTACAAAAATTATTCTGTTTTGTTTTCATTGGCATTACCCCATATATCTCTTTTTTGTTTAACCTTAAAATGCTACCACCGAAATGTTGCTAGATGGACACAGAGCCGTGTAATAGATTTTCTCAGTATGATGCAAGCCTTTAAAATGCCACCCCTCTCGCGCACTGAAATCACGTCCACAGGTCTATTGTTTTTTTTTTTTTGAGTCTCGCGTTAAATAAAATTCGCTATTTTTGCAAATTCGCATGTTTGATGACGGCGCCCCCACATGGCTCGTACGGTATGAGCATACTTTTACAGCCCCTTACATGATGCTGCCTGAAGCGACTGCGCCTTTGCCTTATAGCACGACACAGCCCTGGGTAAACACCTATAGACCAGCTATTTTTAAATTAAGTCACTGAAAAAAAATCAGATACGCATAAATTCTTGAGAATTTATGAAAAATCACACTGGCTTAGTTATATCGGCCAGTTGAGTAGAACGTATTCGTTTTCTTAGTTTTCCACAGAATATTTATTTTTTGAACTCTAAAAATAAACATGAAAAACATATCAACTGCTTGATATGGACTGCTTTATCAAATGGAACCATAGTGGCGAGCAAAACTATATCATATTATAGACAACATTATTGATTTTTTCCCTTCTATTTGAAAAACATGCCACTTCACACCCAGCATCGTCTTGCAGCACACTAGTGTGCCATGGCGTGGCGGTTGTGGAGCACTGATGTAGACGACTATACAAAATTACATAATTAATAAAATTACCAAAATGACCTGTTTTGTTTTGAAATAAATATTTTTTTTACAATAATTTCTTAATAGAAAATATTATCCTGTTTGGTAGAAGATAACATTAAAATAAAACAGGTGTTACTTTTCATAAAATGTATTTTCTTATATATACTGGTGACAATATAATTAAAACATTTAAAAATATTGTGGCGATAGCGATATACTGATTCAAACAAAAGCGTAAAGGTAAAACAATTTTATAAACAAGTGATACAGTTAGATGCAAAATGAAAACACACACTATATGTATAAAAAGTAAATAAATCAATACAATCTTAAAGAGAAATGTTATCTAAAATAGATTTACAACATCTATTCAAATACACAAAAAGACCAGTCAAAAGGACCAAACTCAGTTTTATCAGGAACCTTTTAGAACTCATAGAATGGCTTTTCAAATACTGGTAGGTATTACAGATGGAGTTGGCATTTATCTAGTAGAATTTCTTTTTTAAAACAGCCATGTAGTATACTGAGTATACTAAGTATACTGAATTATGTTATACAATTACGATAATAAGGTATGGATTATATAAAAAATAACATAAAATCCAAATTGTTTGTTTTTCCCACAAGACTTTCTTGAGTATGGCTTCGTCTGTCTTATATCTATTACACTAAATATTTTGATGAATAATTCAAAAGTCATTTTTGTCTATCTGATACATACTACAATCCACTATTTATATAGTTAATATACCCTCTGCTATTGAAGATTTGTATTCGATTGAGTGGTCGCTGCATAAAACAAAAGTTTCAGCAATTCGGTCAGAAATATGGATCACAAAAAAATAAATTGTATGTATGCTATATTATCATAAGCTAAAATGGATTGAAAAATAAATGCAACTTAAAACATTAAAACAAAAAAGCATGATATTTTATTTATTACTATTATGAATACATTTTCATCATATTTCATACAAGGATTACAATAATATTATAATAGAAATCGTTTTGTTCTAGGGTCGAGAGCAAATAATATAAGTATTTGATAATATTATATATATACATTTTGGTATAAAGGTTCACGGAAATAATTATAAAGTGAAAAATAGATTACTTAAACACTAAGCTAGATAAGTCGATATTTTAGTGTATATTATTAAGTATCAAAAATTATGTTTAGAGTTTTATGCCCACAATAATTAAATTACAGGTGCTTTTAATCACATTTATAGTAAAAATAAAAAAACAAAACAAACCGTCTGAAATAGTACTTGAAATCTCACAGGTTGACCGTGTCAGGATGTTTGACAGCGCAATATATGCGGTTGCAGAATAATAAATTATGAAAAATGAAAATTGCTTGAAAATTTGAAATGACTCGATCGATGGGGCCTCACGAAAACTTCCATCTTAGCCCTTGCTCTCGACGGCAATGGTGACCAGAGATTTGCTTTGCTTGTTGAATGTCGTTTTGAATTGTTCAGCGACAGGCATTTCAGTCTGAAAATAATAATAGAAACATTTTAACTTAGATGTATGTTTTAAAATCAAATTATTCAAAATCTGTTAGATCAAATATTGTAATTGGCTATAACTGCCATTTCATTACATATTAAAAGTCAAATAATATAAAATAACAGCAATAAATGCAAAAGTAAAAGTGAAACAAAAGAGACAACATGTCCAAGCAGATACCCTTTATTGACTGATGACTGTATGTAGCCACTTTAAAATACTCCATCTGTTACTCTCTGAGACATAAATGAGTGATGGATGCTGTTATTACAAACAGACACACATACATGCCGGTTCTAGATTTAATACAAAATAATTATTTCTGTTGATATTGATAAATTTTTCATTTCTTAATGACATCATTGAAGTCATAAGGGTTTTTATGAGGAATAGGAAAGTATGAAGACCTTGCAATCGGTATATCCACCACCAGACAGTAAGAGTGAAACGTATTTTACCGAATTTCAACAATGAAAAACTATTTAAGGTGATATGGTGTGTATCATAACGTTAAAAGATCGAATCAAATATAAAGTTAAACACAAAAAATACTACATTTATCGTCAACTTTTTATGTACAACTAAAATTCGATATGTCATTTTTGGCAATGTTTAAAATTTCTTTTCTTAATTTTAGCATATAGCTTAACACCAACGGACAATATTCATTAAGATTACTCACAAAGTCTCCATTGCCTTTGGGCACCAGCACATTCATTTCAGAAGACTTGGAGCTGACGATCTCCGTGTCCAGGGAGTCTTCACTCAAATACATTTGGCAACCGTCAGTCTTGTCAATTGAAATTGTTGGAACTTTTCCAAGCACCTGGAAATAGTAATATAAAAATTAATTAGGTGGCATTTTCCAGACACAAGTAACAAATGACTGAAGGAAATATTAATGTGCATTTTGCATGACTAACTTATAAATCAACAGCTCAAATACATTTCGACTTATAACAAATGAATTTTGAAAAACCAATCACCAATGATGGTGATAATCAGAATTGCTGTGATTTTTATAATCCTGACTGTAAGGATTATAAGGATATGTTTTTTAAACATTTTCTCTCCACACATGTACGTGGAGCATAAGTATCTCCACAATACAAAGATTTATTTCACAGACTAATTTGTACGAAGATTGGTCGTAAGTCAATTACTGAACTACAAGGCATCCCATCCATTTTTTTGTAGCTAAATGTAAACTAACCTGCATCTGCACAGACTGGCAATTGACGAATTCAACACTAGAGACCAGGGAGTCAAAGACAACGGCACACTTGGTGCATGAGTCGAGCACCACGCTATTGATCTTGCCCTTGACGGAGAGGGCGCTATCTCTGCATCGGAACATGTACACTACGTTGTTCATCTCAGCATTCTCCACTAACAGATTAGGATTGTTCTTTTGGTACTCCTGAAATATTAATTAAAAATAATATGCATTATTATTATTAAGTAAGTTTTTATAATAACATAATATCAATATATACATTTAGAAAAACAATAAACTGTGAAACAATCAAAAATATACAATATTTAGACTAATAATGTTCACTGTTGAAAAATTAAATAAACTTTAATTTAAAACAACAATATAAAATTATGTACATAAAGAAAACAACTTACAATGAGCCACTTCTTGCCATCTCGGTTGAACACAGGAGGCTTGTCGGCCTGTCCAGCCCCAGGTGTCGGCAAACTCTTGTTGAAGGGTTTTGGAGCACCGACAGGCGTCTTGAAAGGGGCAGGCCCTTCACGGAGAGCAGTGTTCTTATGAGTCTGCATGTCTGATGTCACTTTCTTGAGACCTGAAATATTACAAGATGTTCTGCTCATATTACTGCCATCAAAATAAATATAATGAAGTGTAAATTTGTTTTATTTTAACATCTAAATTTATGGAATTATAGTCCAAGAATAATGTTGATAGTCAAAGTAATTAATTAATAAGGTGACTTTAATTAAGGCTATTGACTCTAAAATCAGTCCACAGCTCAGAAAGTTATGTTTTACTTATTGTCATGGAGTTTTATTGTCAATTTAAAATTTGTAATGCTTTATTGTCTTTAAATATAGATTGACTTTCAAGTTAAATTGTACAAATAAAAACTTCAAATCTACGCATATTTATTTTTAATAACATCCATTGCGGATGCGAAGATTTATCTTGTGGATTGTTTTCTACAATAGTTGCATATGCATGTCCCTTATTTAAATACAAAGTAAAAAAGATGACAAATTAAATGTATACTAGAATTCAACAAAAACATATATGGAGAAGTTAAAAATAATTATAGCTAGCAAAAAATTACATCAGAAATAAATGAGTGCAAATGGTATACAATATGAAGAGCAATAAATAATTTACACCAGGTTTTTGAAAGGAAATCATCATATCTGGTGGTCTTAAAATTCTTAAATAAAGAATGCTAGCAGTGAAACGTGCAACAGTACTAAAATTTCACCGATAAAACTTTATGAATGAAAATTATCGATTATAGCTTAGCTTAAGTAATAGCTTAACTACTAGACCGTTTCAATGCATATAAACAGCAACTCACTCTTGGTGATGTCCTCTCCTTGGTTAATTTGAGCAAAGAGTGCATTCCTATCATCGCCTTCTGCATCTCCGAAACTGGCCACCGGTGGAGGGCAAGGAGGTGGAGGTGGTAAACCACAGGGTGGGGGAGGAGGGCACGCACCAGAACCTAAGCCAAAGTACCAAAAGCTATATATTAGATGTGACTTTTCAAGGGCTTATCATCAGATAGGTAAATGAAAAAATCATATTAGATAAAAAAATGAAAATAAGATATTTATAATGATTATTGAGGTTACATTCTTTGAACTTCTGTCTCAATTTATTTTAAGTTATTTTGAGTTACAAAATCTATCAAAAACAAAAACCAACTGTAATATAAAGCATGCCTCTAGAGAGTGGAGGTATTTTAACAGATGTCTAGGAATATCGGTTCCTTCATTCTTTGAATTCAAATTCATATGAAATCTTAGGATAGCTAAGGATTTTTAATCAATGTAAAAAATTGAGGGTATTACAAATAATTTGTAATGGCAATTATTGTTATTATGAAACTTCATTTTTTTCAGTTACTTTTAAAATACTTGTAGAAACATTTACTATACACCCGCAAAGTCTTGCGCACTAATATAAACCTCAATAAACTTTCGATATTTATTATTGAAAAAATCATCAGATGAAATTGAAATTTAGTTTAAAACAAAGTTTAGAATTGTCAATTTACATGAAATTTCATCACATTGGATTAGTTCCCTTAAGTAAACTATTCAATCAATAATGAATTTCACTCTCATTATAATAGATTAAGTTTCAAAACAATTACTGTTTTATTGAAGTTATTTCTATTTTTCTATTACATATGAATGTGTGAATATGAATAAGTGTTTGTTAATGGTTAATTTGTGATTATATTTAGATATATTTAATGAAAACTGATGGAAATTAAGAAAATAATGAAAATTTAATACAATTTCATATATCTCCACATACGAGACACATCCACAAAGTAAGTTATCCTTTTACCGGCCATTTACAGAAACAAAACACAATTTCATGGAAATATTTATTGCAGCGGATACAGCAATTCTTCAGTTATTTTTCAACATATTCGGCACCATTTGTCAAACTGTGGGACCATCTTTTGAATATCCGTGTCATAGAAGTCTGTAGCCTGGGATTGGAACCACTGAGTGACAACCGTCACCATCTCTGTCATTTTCAAAACATTGACGGAGATCAGACAAGAATTTCTTGAGGTGTAGAAAAAGATGGAAATTATTGAGAGCAAGATCCGGGCTGTAGGATGGATAATTAAACACTTCCCAGATGAGCTCTTGCAGGAGACTTGCTGTCCATCGAGCCGTGTGCGGCCTAGCGTTATCGTACCCATTGAGTATGCAATGCACCATCTGCTTGCTCACAACATTAGGTCCATAAGCCCGGCACAGCTGACGATGAATTTCAATTGGCGCTATGCTCTATGCATTCAAAAACTTTATCACTGACTGCACTTCACAGTCGGTGGGAGCTGGAATAAGAGTCTCCGTCTTCAACAGCTGCAATGATGCTACTGTTAGAGTGTGGGAAGTAGTTAGTGTATGGGCCATGCTACAGTATTACTCTAGCATTATGCACAGTATAACGTTTGGTAGCTGTGGAATGAGTGGGAAACTTACTTTGTGGAAGACCTCGTGATGAAAACTAGGTAGCTAGTATAATTGACATTGGTCTATATTTGGAGTAGAATTATGTTGTAAAATATTACAATAGTCGCTTTCAAAAAAGATGACATGTATTACAGGAAATCTAGTATCATCATATCGTAATTGTGCTTGTGCTATGAAAATAACCAATGAAGAATAAGTAAGCATCTATTTGAAAAAAAATTGTACTGGAGAAAAAGCCTATTTGAATAATTTTGATATTTGCATACCTTTACCGGACCAGACCAGACCGGTAGTGTGGTACTGTTTAACGAATGCCTGCAACTCTTGAAGAGTCTGGACCCACGACTTGCACCAGTCAACGTGCTTCTTGTCCTTTTCTTTCCAGTCCTTGAGGACGCGGTTAGTGTAGAACTGCCCTGCGTCATTCATTTCCTTAACGTACGGGGAAGGAGCTGGGCTCTGGAATTAAACAATGTTAACAATTCAATTACCACAAGTCAATTGTTTATGAAGCATGTGAAGCATGGCAACATTAGTGTTGATATACTGAACGAAATAGTCCTATACCTTTCCATTATCATTACAAAGATACTAGCATATTATCTTTATTGACATATATTAATAAAAAACTTACAACAGCAACCCATCCGAGGGCTGGAATACTCTCAGAGATCGCAGAGAGGTGATTGAAGAGTGGTGAGACCCTGTTCTTCTCCCTAAACTCCTGGATCGCCTGAATCTGCTGGCTGGTGGGCATCAGCATGGCCTGCATCTGCGCTTGGGCAGGCTGCGCGGATTGGGTGGCCATTGTCAGGTACTGCAACTGGGCACTGAAATCAACAAACAACATATTAATATAACTACTCGTTATCAAAGGTTATTCAGTAGGCATTATGAACAATTGTTCACATCACATAACATGTGATATAATATTTGGGGGGTGTATTTCCAAAGTGAACTTATACCACTACGTGACAAAAATGAGTTATGAAAGCCAAAATTTAAAGGAGAACATTTTGGACAATTTTTATTTGTCTAAATCATAGATTCCTAATCATTTTTGGCTTACCACCTTTTTCGAAGAAAAATATCCAAAATTACTCACCGCCCCCTTTCACGATTTTTTTAGTTCACGTTAATTTTTTCTATGAAGGGCCAACGCCCTTCAAATACCTGAAGCCCCCCCCCCCTCCCTCTCTCAATGCTTGCAAAACTATAATTTTTCCTAAAAAAAAACCTCGCTCCCTGAACCTCCTAAACGACCTCCAATTGATTTTGAGTCCACTATCACCCCTCTAAAAGGCTTCAGAGCCCACAAAAAGGCGGTACCGTCCACTTTGGGAACCTATGGTCTAAAATAAGCACATTGCCTGCAAGACAATAGAAAAAATGTTTCTATTGTCACAAAGATTATAAAAGGATTAAATAGTAAGAAATAAAAAAATGCCAAATAGTTTTTTAATGTGTTGTTATTCCTGCATTTATGATAAACAACAATTTCACAAATTTTGTCATATAATTTTCGTTTGTATACCAAGTATTTCATATGATTGAAAAATTAAAAATGAAATACTACACAATTGTGTCAAGTGATACTTGAACTTATTTTCTTCAGGGAAATTAGAACATACAAATATTTTCATTGCTGGCAACACTACACATTTGCATCTGTCAGTGCGATCGTGTAAATGGCGTCGATGGTTGCGCCCGCATAACGCTGCCGGTAGTTGCCGACGTAAAAGTGAAAATTTGCAAAGTCTCTGTATCTAACAATACTATTAACAAATAACCGAAAAATCATTTACAAAATCGGTGCTGGTTACAAAAAAAACTTATTCCATGAACTGTCACAAACCATTTCGATTTATTCCAAATCGACCAATAGAAAAAGTAGATTTACTAGTAATGTGCTTATCGGGTACCGTTGAGTACTCGTGAGTACTGGTACATTTTTTGAATACCAAATATTGGATACTTTTCCACTCGTTTATCTTTCAATATTTAAGTGTAAAATAAAAAGATTCATCAGAAATTTTCAGCTTCTCGTATTTTTAACCTCGCGGCATATTTTTAAAAATCGATTGTCAAGATTTTTCGTTGTTTGTTTTTTTATAGATCTCACGGTATTTTTTTTATTGATTTACAGGACTTCTTGGTTATTCGCTTTTTAGCTATCGTAAATTTTTTTTAATAAGTATCCAGTAATGTGGACAATAACCAATTCTTAAAAGTAGCCGGATCTTTCAAAATACTAGTTCCAAAAGATAACCGGTTCTCAAAAAGTATAGACTACATTTAAAATTAAGTGTGGGTACTAGTACTCATTTAAGTATTCGATGCCCAAATTCTGCGCACCACTAGCATTCACAATGGCGGCTTTTCAGTTACGCAGTGGACAAGGTGGGCGATCGCTCCCCTTTTTTTGCTAAAATAACGGTTATACAAGCCAATTAATACAGTATTTAGCCATTTTATAACATCATGGATATACAAGCTTCATCAGCAACACCCGAAAATGCAAGAAAACGAATACGACACCCAGAAAATTATCAAAAAAACATCGCCAAAATTCAACGGTAAGTTCCTTAACGTTACTGTCAATGCACTTGAAATGGTCGATGGAAAAAATGCACTCTTTAGAAAGTGAGGAAATTATATATATAAACAGAAATACTGAACAATCATCGCTAAGGGTACAGCGCGGTTTTTCGTATTATTCGAATAGCGTCACAGCTGATATTATATTTACATATATGATAATGTATGTGTTCGTTTCAAATTACACACAACCCATGTAATAAATATGTGAATTCATGAGTTAGCGGTTTCATGAGATCATTGTTAAAACATCGTCAATACTCTTAATGTTTTTTTTACCATGCTCACGCCAATTTTATAAAAATTAAAAATAGCTTTACGTATGAATATCTTTTTAGTACGTATTTTTATATATTGTAGAACGTAAATATGCCTAAATTTCTCCAAAAAATTAGAATGACAGATTTTATTTATCTAATCCCTGCTAAAAACTTGCGTGACCCAGAATAGTCCCGGGTATGCACAAATATTCACGATTTTTCCTGCAACATTTAAGATGGCGGTTTTTTCATACATAACTTATTCCAAATGTGTTAATTACAAATATAACTTATTCCGCGTGTCAGTGACAAAAGTAAAGTATTCCAAACAAAAAAAGAGAAATATTTATTTTCAATAACACTTACATAGTTTTTACTATCGATAACGAAAAATATGTATATTTACACAGTAAACCAGTGGTTTCCAACTTTTTATCTACTGCGCCTCCTCAAAAAAAAAAACCACGCATTTTATCTTTTATTTTTTAATAGATATAATGATATAGACACGCTCTTGTAGAACATTTTCAAATTTCGGAGTCTCCCAGGTTGGAAACCACTACCTAAACAGTTTTTTATAGTTTCTCAAAAATTTGTTGAAGTGGAATAAGTTCACTTTGGAAATACCTCCCTCAACTATATGCGTTGTGTGCCTCACCTCATTTCGGTTTAGTTTTTTAATGCTTTCAGTTCACTATGTCGAATAAATGTTAGTCTAACTATATTCAAATTTGATTAACCATTGACACCATATTATAACTGCAAGGGACAACGAAAAACTGATTTTTTATTAACAAATTTCTTTCAGTAGAAATTTTCCCAAATTCACGTAAAAATATAACTACAACAATTTGCACGAATTTTTAACGTTGCCTACTCAAATGCTGCAAGGTATTTGATAACTGATATAACTATAGCTATGATAATAAATGTATTGTTATAACGATGCAAGGCATTGTTATTTGTTTCGAACTAAAAACTGCACTGTTATCAACATGTAATAAAAATGTAAATTTATGAGTCAATGCTCTTATGAGATTATTGTTAAAACATCGTCAATGCTTTTAACGTTTTTTTTTAATAATACACAATTAGTTGCAACTTGGATTTTTCTTGATTTCAGATATTCTCCTAAAAGCTTACCGTCGAAGCCCAAATGCAACCACAACACTCATAAACTTCAGTGTGGAAGTTTGGAAATGAAGGATGTTTTATATTTTCACAATATATTTTATGAAAATAAAAATAAACAAAAACAGGACAATATTATTTTACAATACTGCGAACCAAGGCCTACAGCCCGAAAACGTCCTATTAATGGAAGATATCGTGGTCAGTTCTTCAGTACAAAGTTTACTGTTAAACGTGCCAACGAAAAAATAGTAACAGTGTGTAAGAAGGCCTTTATCGATATTCTCTGTATTACCAACAACAGGGTACAGAAATTAATGAAGTTTTGTTTCGAAACCGGCGGAATCTCGGAAGATAGACGTGGAGGAGACCACCGTAGTCAAAAATATACAAAACAATTACAGAATGTAATCAATTTTATAAGTCAATTTCCATGTTCAAAGCCTCACTACTGTAGAGGTCATGAAATTGCTCGGAAATATCTTAGTAGTGATTTATCCGTCAACAAATTACATAAATTATACAACCTAGAAGCACCAGAAGAACTGAAAGTTACAAAATCGTATTTTCGGAGTAAATTCAACAAGCATTTCAATATAGGGTTTGGTGTTCCACTCACTGATGCATGCTCCAAATGTCTGCGATTGACTGAGCAAATAAAAAACGAAACTGACGCCAGCAATAAAAATACTTTGATGGTGGAAAAATTGATTCACAAGAAGAAAGCAAAGGCATACACATTCCTTACAAAAGAAAAAAAAGAAGGCATGGTCACTTTAAGTTTTAACTTCCAGAAAAATTTGACCCTGCCAAAGGTCCCCGGTAAATTATCCTATTATAGCAGAGAACTATACCTTCATAATTTTACCGTAGTAATTGGCGCATCTGGAGATCTTTTAAGTAGAAATAAAGTCTTTGCTTATTGCTGGACAGAGAATGAGCACTTAAAGGGATCCAATGAGATAGCATCGGCTATCTACCACCGGCTGTGTAATACTGATCTAAGTAATATTAAAACTGTCCGTCTTATCGCTGATGGCTGCAGCAGCCAGAATAAAAATTTAACACTTGTAGCGATGTGTGCTTCATGGTTGTTAAATGCTGCTCCGGCACTAATCAAATCAGTTGAAATAGTTTTTCCTGTAGCAGGCCATTCATTTATTCCACCAGACATTATGTTTGAACATATAGAGAAAAGTTTAAAAGTAATTGATACAATTGTGAACCCTGAAGAGTACTTAAATATAATCAAAAATTATTCAACAGTAGTAAAGTTCGGCACGGATTGCAAGGTTTTCGATTGGAAGAAAACCATAACGTCCATCATTAAACCACTTGGATCAGGAGATTTCAAATTTCCACAGATAAAAAGATTCCATATAAGAAGAAATAATAATTCCACCGAAATACGAATTAAAGGGGAACAAAATTATAAGGTAGATCACGGAAAATTTTATGACATATGCAAAAGAGGAAAATCCTTCTCTGAAATGATTCCTGATCAATTAGAAATAGGTAAAACTGTGGTCAAACCAGGAAAACTTGAAGACGTAAAATATCTTTTAGAAAAATATTTTGGAGCAAACTGGAGATCGTTAGATGAATTAAAATTTTATGATGAACTAATAATTTCACAACAAGAAATCGCCCTAGACCCTCTGATCGAAGATGAAGAAGAAGAAGCCACGCTCGTTAACAATGATGACTGCATATGCGAATACATTGACGAACAAAGTCTCATGGTTTAAATAATAAATGGTTTTAAGAATTTATATCATTGAACAATATTTTTTAATATATTATATTTAACAATAACTTATTTCAATTATACTAGACCGAATTTTCATTATAAGATCACATTTGTATGTACTTAGAATTATTGGGCATTTTATATATAGTGGAAACACCTTAACATAAAAACGCTTAATGTGAAAAATCGATTAGTATGAAATAATACTGTGGTCCCGACAAAATCCATGTAATTTTTTATATATTTTTTTCTGTTAACATGAAAAGATTTTGCACCTCGAACGAACAAAAGCCGGATCGGTCAAAATTTACATAGCCTTGGCAGCTCGTCACCGAGATGTTTATACCCTTACTAGGACTGCAATTTCTCAGTCTGTCTTGTGACGAATGTATTGAAAGTGTCGAATTTTGCGTTTTTGTGGGGAAAAAAATGCGATTTATTGTTAGAACATTTTTTTTGTGTGTTTTTATTGAATAGTTGTCAATAGTGTACCCAATTCGATATATTCACCAATGTATATACTGTCAATGTACTAAAACTGTAAATTTTAGCAAAAAATCGAATTAATTCAATTTTACAACATATGAAACATTGGTGAGTTTTTTGCATCTATTTTTTTAACGTGAAATTCATTCAGATTGAAAATATATTTCAGTCCTTTTGGTTTCAAGTTACGAGGTTTTCATTGTATTATAAATAATAAACAATAATAACTTATTTTCTATAAGCTTTATCATTTTATGATTAATAAAGCCATTTTTAAAGTGTGTAAATATGCGCAAATTACAACACTGTTACTCATATTTCGTCGAAATAAATACAGCGAAATATTTGAATGATCGATTTTATTTTTCCAATCCCTATTAAAAATTTGCGTGACCCAGAATAATTGTGTACGAATACCAACGATTTTTCCTGCAACGTTTAAAATGGCAATGTTTAAGTGCTTTTTTTAAATGTTGATGAATTTAAAATGATAGTTTCAAACGTAACTTATTCAGAATATCAGTAACAAAAGAAACCTATTCCAAATAAAAAATGAAAAAATAATTAATAACATTGTCGAAATATTTGCCAAAAATTTGTTGGTTTAGAATGAGGTCACTTTAGAAATACACCCATCATTTAAAAGTTTGTACCAGGCGTTACCAAATTGTTTGATATAACTTTATTGGAAGTCGATAAGAGGTTTTGAAAATGTTATGGGGCTCGATGGTCACAAAGCTTGGGGACCCGTGATTTACGCAACAAATAACAATGCCCTAAAGTAAGACCTTGAGCTCTGATGCCGGAGTTTGCGGGTTCTAGTCCCTACAGCTGATGAGATTTTAAATAAAAGATGCAGAGCCGGATCTAATCTAATCTAAAAATTTGAGCAATTGGCTGTCAACCAATTATTTGTATTTCTTTACATTATCTGCACTGAATTAAATAGGATTATTGTGTCTGGGAGACGGCACTGGTACATGTAATGCAAAAAAATGGCCCGTTCAGGCAATATTTCAAAAAGCCAATATACGTTTTGAAAGGTATTTTTCGATCAAATTCAGGGACGTTCAGTACAAAATTAATCAAATATTTCGTTCTAAAAGCAATGATATGTAAAAATCTGCCCTTAACTTTAGGGTATAGCAATCACTTCCAGATTTGAATAATTGGGGTAAATATTTATAAATAAGATGGATAGATGGTTTATATCAGTTGTACGCAACCATTAAATACATTTCGAGTCACCAGTAAATTGAAAATATTGAATTTTAATCTTTAGACCTTCAAAATCATTTGAAATTTGTAAAATTACACATGGATCACTCATTAATTGCCTCGGTTGCCCCGAGATTGCCTCGGATATTGATATCTTCCACCTAGGTGAGAGCGAGCTTAGATTG
>JAGVSQ010005023.1:0-18350 GCA_022683975.1 Rhyacophila evoluta | reverse complement strand
TCTGGATCACTAGAGTGCCGCCGTACCCGTACGGCAATACCGCTCAAAAGGTTAAGATTCATCCTATTCAATGATATCGAAAATATTAAGTTCATAGAGATAATTCAACAAGAAATTAAACATTGAAATGTAATGTACATGTATATTTTGGATGAATCCGTATAAGAGTCAAGGGATACCTGTATATTAAATAATTTAGTAAAAGTAATGGTTGTTTCAGTAGGAAATGAAAGACAAAGTGAATTAAATAATTTATTTTAAATGATTGATAAGTTTGAGGTGGATAACTATTTTTGCTCACATCATAATTATGCACCTATATTATGTCTCCCGTAGCAAAAGCAGCCAACCACTATAATTCTTTTTATCAATATCTTATCGAAACACACCATTATATTATATAGGTAGTATTTTTTCAGTGTATGAAATTTTAGTTTGATTTTTATATATAATGTATATAACAATTACAATAATATTTATCATGCATAAACAGTCAATATAGATTTATCCATTGGAATAATCTCACAATTATTAAAGTATGTTGTAAGATGGAGAAAAACATATTTGAAATCAAATTATGTACAGACTAATAATGGGTAGGTAAATTAAATTTTTATCCTAATCTAAAATTTGATCAAAAAATAATAAACATATATATGTATTCATGAATTTATCACAGTGGTTTGAAAAGCTTAACCTATCAAATAAATTATTTAAATAATTGTTTGGCATAATGCCATATTCTAAAGAAGTATTCATCTCTCCTCAAGAGAGACCCTCTCGCATAACATCTGATGTCAGCATCCATATTTGCTTCTCGCATCCATGATGTACTAGTTTCAGTACTGAATCCTGTTGGTTCTGTGATTTCAGTAAGTTCATTTGGTTCCTCGTTGTATTGGGCATCTGAAAGAAATATTTAAATTATCAATTTATTCAAATACTTTTTGTGACATGTAAAGAAATAGGATGACTGAATTCCAAAAGAAATATATTTTCAAATTTGACTGAAAAATAATTTATAGAATATTTTATATTTACCCAAATTAACTATGACTTTGAAAGGCTCATCAGATTCCAACGGTTCACTGGAGCCAACTTCGTTTCTGGCGTATATTCTTATAAGATATTCATGATCCTCTTGGAGATCTTTGATGTTGAACTTTTGAATGCTTGCAGGAACTCTTCCGACTTCCATCCACATTGTTTTTCTGACATCACGTATAGCAATGTTATATCCGAGAAGCGGAGCTCCTCCATCATGTTCAGGCTGGCCCCATTCAATAATAATGGAGTTAAATCCAGTGCTTCTGATTTCCAAGGGAGCAGTGGGAGCAGACGGCACAGCTGTAATAATTTCGTTACAAATATCTCAGTACTCCTATTTTTAACTACAATATGTTTCCCCACAGTGGGTATTTAGAAACTAGTCTTAAAACGTTTCTACAATATGGAAATTGATATTAAAGGGGTATCATTAAGAGTTTATTTTTTAGCCATTTATTTTAAATGAGTAACTATTGGATTCAAAACAATTTGAATTTTGTCCATAAAGATACAGTGTACTCTCGATTATCCAGGTGCAGCTTATCTATTTTGTGGATTATCCATGTAAAATTTTAAAATAATATTTATTGTAAATAATTGAAATATAAGAATTTTTCACGACTCAAAAATAGCTTTATTTACCCTTAAGTATGTAAATGAATGTTTTCAAAAGTATGTAAACAGTAAATTAAACATGGATAAGGAAGCTTTAAAATTTTTTGTATAGAGCTAAGAAAAAAAATGAGAGACCATAATCTCTGGAAGTAAAATTTTTGGGTAATGGGAGACCTACAAAATACCAAGTAAAAGTTTGGGTGGTGTGAGCTAAAGAAATAACGAGAAAACCTAAAACTTGCAAGGAAATTTTTGTGGAGCAGGGTACAACAGGTGACGACTGACGACAAACAATATTTCTTTGGTAATGATGAAATATTCATATTTTCCATAGTTGTTATTCCGTGTTTTTTGATTATTTAGGCTCCTCCCCAGCATTAGCATGGATAATCTAGAGTACACTGTATTTGTTATTACATTATCGATAGTTTTGCCTTGCAACATTTGAGTATGATGTGCATATATGCATTAACAAATTTTTCAACAAATTCACACCAACCCCAATCTTTATAAATCATATAATATTTAAATACCAAAAAGTGTGATACTGTAAAATATTATACTGGGATGGTTGAGATCTAGATTTTTACACACATTGCTACATATTTCATTACAATTATCTTGTTTAGAGTGGTATATTTCAATTTGAAAAAGATGTAGGATGTACATAAACACAGTTTTTTTGTGTATTATAGAGTACTTACTGGCATGTTTGTGTAACTTGACATTTTCAGTTATTGCTGGTAATCCAACACCAATGGCGTTTTCTGCAGAGACTCTGAATATAACATCAGATTTTTCTTTGAGCTTCTCAAAGCAACGTTGCTGAATATTTGCATCAACAGTAGCTACCTTTATCCATGTATCTGAGGTAACTATTTTATATTCCAGTATGTAACCTAGAAATAATTTCATATGATAGTGTTGAATATTAATTGAAATTGATCAACTTGTATTATAAGTGGCACATTCGAAATTAGATTTTAATTTGCGTTGCAATAGTAGCGCAAAGTTTATATGATGTAATTTGTGAATCTATATAATATATAGAACCACAAATTGTGATCAAATAGAACTAAGTGAATTTTTCAAGAAATCGCTTACTGATAATTTATTTTCAATGAAGCTTCTGTCTAACCAAGGAACTGTGGTTGAATACACTTGAAATGAATTTATTACAAAACATGAATAAGACCACTAGCTTATCATATGTAGTTTGCAAATATGATGTATGACCATAATCACAAGAGTGCCAGACTCAAAATTTACTTACCAATAACAACTGATCCTCCGTCTGTTAACGGAGGTGACCATTTAATTGTTGCACTTCTTGATGTTGTCTCTACTACAGTAAGATCGAGAGGAGCTGATGGTGGTGCTAAAATTAAAATTGACGAAGTTGATTGGAATTTGAAATTGATAAAATATAATTTAAGTTTATGTTAATATTATTATAGTCTATAATTTAACACATCTCTTCTGATTAGTTCATTATATCAGATGTTTTTAAGTATTAAAAATACTTACATAAAGACTCTCCTACAATGATTGTTTCATCTGTAATGTATGGCAAACTTGTACCAATTTCATTACGAGCAGTAATTTTGAATATAATATTTGATCCCTTTTTAAGATTATCGATGAACAATTCTGTTGTTGTGCTAGTTCCAACGTTGATCCAAGATTTCTTTGTGCTTAGTTGCATTTCTATTATATATTCTAATATCGGGCATCCTCCATCACTTTCAGGTACATGCCAGGATATTGTCATCGTAGAAGATGTCATTCCACATACTCCAAGTGGTGCTTGTGGTGGTGAAGGTTTATCTACAAGAAACATATCTGGTTGAAGGTATGAAAATATGTTAAATAAACTTTAAAAATATTTGATAAATGAGATTAACGCGTTCCATGCCAAGGAACACCAACTCGCCAAAGTTTGCATATCCCATCGGGCCATGGGCAAGTTAACTCACGAGTTCTTGTTAACGTTGTAGAAATCCATACAGTTAATCCACATACAATTGTCACAGCCCAGTTCATGTGTATTTTCAAAAAAATATTTATCAGCTTAGTGTGAAATCTTCATGGTAAACTCGAATAATTTATTGATTTGGTATTTTTTCACAAATTCTCGATATATGCGTATTTCAATTTTTTTCAGTGACTTTTTTATTTCAAAAATAGCTGGCTTACAGCTGGCCTAGTAAAATTTGGCTGACATAGAAAAAGTTAAATCTGAGATTTCTTTTTTTTTATTTCTAGAAGCAAATCATTTTATTCCTTTTATAAAATTATTTAAAGTATGTTTTAAAGTCTGATTTTTCTGGATTTCACAATTAAATTTGTATACCAAGAAAAATATTTTTTATTCTATAGGCTGCCTTAAACATTCAGAATTATTTTTACTTGTATTTCCACGTATATAACCTTGGGTATCACACACCATTTTGCTAATTAATAATTTAGACATGAGAAGTTAATTATTGAAGCATCATCTGGAACAATGGTGCAGTTGATAAGATGCTACGTAAGAATATTGTCATTTGATAAGGCTGAATATTATCTGAGTATGAAAGATAGTTATAATGATTACTATATATAATTTAAATATACGATTGAATGCAATTAAATATATCACGTTTGGGAAGGGGTACTATGTAATGTAGTAAGTTAATAAGATTTCTAAGTATGTGCTTTAAATACTTACCACGAATAGATTTGATAATGATAGGTTGACTTTCCAGGGCATCTGATATGCCAATTGGATTTTGTGCCATGACTCTGAACATATATTCGCGATTTTCATTCAGTTTTTGTACACAGTATGTTTTTACATCTTTGTCTACGTCAGCAACTTTGGTCCATGCTTGCTTATCAGGATCGTGTTTTTCAATAGCATACTTTGTCAATTCTAAGCCTCCGTCATCTAGTGGTGGCTTCCATTCGATCAATATAGATTCATTATTTATTTCCTTCATAATGACTGGCCCCTCTGGTTTACTTGGTTTATCTAAGATATACATATACAAATTAATAAAAATATAATTTCAGATTCCAAGGAATTATTACTATTATGAGTTTGTTAAATAAAGTAAGTAGTAACTTATTTACTATATGCATATAACAATGTTAAGGGTTTAAGTGTAAGCCATTATGCTATTTCTTTAAATAATTAGTGATATTGACTGATGGTGCTTGATGGAAATTGATTTCAAGTTCAAGAACTATTTGGAATTTGTAAATTTGTGTACCGATCATAATTTAAGATTTAGGTTTCTCTATTCAATACCATCAGTCTTTGTATGTGTAAACAATGTGCTACTTACAAAAATGAAATACAGTGAAGTTTTATGTTTTTGAAGGGACCGACAAAAAAACGTTATTTGAAGAAAATACAGATTGGTGATTTAAAAAAACTTAAGAATAGAATTAAATTTTGTCTTTTATTGAGGAAATCATGCAGAGAGGTTTGGTATTTTTGAGTTTTTTTATTACTTTTGGTTTTGATTTGCTTTGAAAAAGGTTTCATTTTGTATGTCTTTAATGCTAGCAAAATAGATTTTGAGGCCTTCAATATGCATTTTCTTTTTATGGAATTGGATGGATTGAAGTTATCTTTTCTTCATCGGAGATTTCATTATTCGTGTATTCGTGGATATCACTGTTTACTATATTATAGATTTCCACAACTTCTGAAGTCATCACATAAATTCGTCAGAAATTAGTTTTTAAATATGAATGGTATTGGCTTTCATATTGCTTAGTATCACCCACCATGTGGAACTTTGACCATGAGCACTTCAGAGTGTAGATGTGTGTATAAATAAAAATGCACACTTATTCTGCATCCTTATATTCATTATCATCAAGATTTTCAATCGCCGCATTTAATAAAATATGTTTATTAATTTCATTGAATTGTAAATATTTCAGATGTTAATTGCGGGAAATAAAAATGTAAAAGCCGGTATCAAATATACTAAAATGTGATGGGACTGCAGAAATTGTACACAGATAGTGAGAATATATATATTCTGGGCAAATTATATACGGGGGTTCCACCATATTTCAACCTGATTACAACTTATTAAATTACAAGTATTATACTGCTATTTTTTTTAGATAATTGGAACTTTTAGTTTATATAGTGTATATGAATTAGTACTGGTTCACTTTCGATGATAGGCTTAGAATAAAGTGAGAATTTCATATTGTGATCGATATATGAATTACAGTAATAAAAAATGTACCTTGTCATGCATTGTTATTCTAGATCTAATACCAAGCAAATACATAATATTATGATACAACCAGTGGGAGGATTCAAAAATTTATCAATTTGTTCTTTTTAATCATTCTGTACAACAATGTTTGATAATTGGTGTATCTAAATAAAAATATATTATATTTTCCACTCAAATTTATATATATAATATCCTTATAATAGGAATATCCTTTTTTTGTTTTTTTCTTGAAAGAATCCTACCGCTGAATATTGAAATGGGTAGGTGAATCTCTAATATTACCATAATATGACAAAAATTTAATATATTCATTGGCAGTCACACATTGACACAGTCTATATGATTGGAATCGTTTTTTAGTTACAATGGTAGTGCGTAATCGGCCATGTTGATAATTTTATATTTAATTATGATGTTCGGTACAGTTGAATTTAAATTGGACATGATACTATTTTTTAAACAATATCTATGCTGATATTACTTTTAACTAAGAATTGTAGATCCAAATACCAAAGCCATAAATATAAAATGTAATAAAGCTTTATACTTATGCACATACTTGGTAGTAAAACTATCAAGGTGGGTTTCGTCAATTTGTCCAGTAGAAAATATTTTAAGCGACAAAATTAGGCTTGAGAGTTTGGATTATAAATTATTAATTGTGAAAATTATGCGCACACCAATGAATATAGTTACATATATATACTCTAAACTTATATCTACTTGGAATGTATACTATAATATATCAAGTTCCTAAGGAATATTGAACATAACAGATCACAGGTTTGCTATTTTTATGGATAAAATAGGTTTTTCATACAAATTTAATTAATATTATATTACTAACATAACATTATTATTTACATTGTATATAAAGCAAACAACATTTATGAAAACTCTGGGGTTTTACCAATATATTCCTCTTCGGGAGTATTTGATTTACTTCGTCGTTCACTGTCATCTATAATTATTGTGTTTTAAATTGATAAATTCAAAATCATTCGAAAGATATTAAAGGTTATTTTTTGTTTCTTATGATGCTGTATTTCAATAGAAAATATTTAACTTCAATGTGTTCATATAGGGCTAAACACACTTATTATAAGGTGTATGACATACAATGAATCACAGTATAAAAAGCAGTTCTAACTGAGATAAGTTTTAATTGTTTTTTATGAAAATAAAGAGAATTTATTAAAGAATTATAATAAAATAAATTAAATTAGTTGTATTAATAACTGTTAATGTATAATATATGAAAATCTTCAAACGTATTGTAGTAAATACATTTTATTTAAATTTACCGTTATGATATTATTTTGAGCTCTTAATGCAAGAAATATATATACAATATGTACAATATTAGATTTTTTTTATATACAAAGCAATAAAATATTTACAATGTATAAATGATTATTATGATCAATAGTTATAATGAATATATAAATAAACCACACATTCATAGTATATATTTGAATATATAATTTTCATATTCTGATATTACAATAAAATAACATAACCATTTAATGATTTCAGGTATATAATTCATTCAGCCAGCCTTTCTTTGGGTGAACTTAATTTTTCAATATTGAATAATTTATAATTAAAATTCTACATATCTGTTATATATATATGTCAATATCTTTTTTGACTGGTTATATCATTATCAAATCTGGTTTTACCTTGGTAATAGTGTCACAAACGGAATAGGTATTGACATAACTAATCAATCTCTAGAATGATAATTTCATATTCTTATTCAACAAGAATATATTGTATATCAAGATGTATGTAGTATTCGATGATTTATAATGTTAATGCTTTGCACTCGAAGCATTTTTCAGTCAATATCATATTTACACAAGGATATAATTCTATTTTATTTAATAATAGATAATAAATATAATAGATTAAAAATTGAATGATTCAAAATAAAAAATATCATTACAAGTGACACTGAAGTATTATATGAGAATTTGCTGCTGTGGTGGCATTCGAGTAATGTGAAAAACTCAAATGCCATCATAACAGCGGCATTTTAGTATGTAGGGTTATATGTATAGTAATAATTTATATAGATGCATGAATAAAAATATTTTTTTTGACTTACCGAATACTCGTAAGCTTAATTCTACGGAGTCAGTGCCATAATTATTATCGACTTTGATAACATATTTGCCAGAATGTGAGCGTTTGGTTGACAAAATGGTTATTGTAGACTTAGTTTCTTTGTTCAAAATTTTAATTTCTTCACTGTTCTTAATGATGGTATCATTTCTAAACCAGGTAATATTTGGTTTTGGATAGCCTTTAATAACAGCTTCGACAGTCCATTGTGTTCCTACCTTCAGTTTCTGGTGGATTACCTTTTCTTCAATAATGATCGACGGTTTTTCTTTGATGTCTACAGTACAAGATGTTTCTGCATGACCCATTTCATTAACAGCCTTGCAAGTATATTTTCCAATCATGGTATCTTCAGTTTTCTTTAAAGTAAGCATTGCAGAACGATTTTCGTATATTGTATTTTCTTTAATTGTTACACCATCTTTGAACCATTCTACAGTTGGCATCGGAATACCACCAAATATGCAGGTCAGTTTAATACTTTGACCAAGAGTTGTGATTACATCTTCCAGCGGTTGTTGAACTGTTGGAGCTTCATTGACTGTAATTTTTTTGACTACAATAGTGACACTATTTTCTGAAGAAATACTGTTGCCAATTTTGTTAACTGCAGTTACTTTGAAAATATATTTATTGTTTTTCTTCAGTTTTTTTACAGTGTGTGTAGTATTGGATATTCCAGTAGTTTTCTCCCACCTATTTCAGAAATAAATTTGTACATTGTTAATTATGAAACTTTAACTTTTTCATGCATGCATCAAAATTAAAGTGTGTATTTATTCATCAATAGAGCTAATTTAAATATAAAAATATTCACTTTGGTAGACGAGTGCATGCTTGGTGGACATGGTGCTTGAGATTTGCTTGGCACTAATGCTCACAGGTTCAAGTCTCAAAATTGCATAATGAACAACTTGTTTTCAACGTGTTTTCACTGTACTGCACATTAAATTTAGTGGCTAGCTGACAGCCGATTCTTGGTAAAAAAAAATGTTTCGATAATTCTTCATATTATGGACATCCATGTGCCTTGAGTAGGCATAGTAAAAAATATAAAAAAATAATAATGCAAGATTCATCCTTGCTGCAATACAGTTAAGAAGTACAGGAAAAATGAGGATACATGAAAATACATCTTCGACTTACTTATTGTCTTCCACATTACAATATTCCAGAATGTATGTAATCGGAGAACAATTTCCATCATATTCTGGGCATTTCCAGTGCAGAGTAACAAAATCATCTCCAGTTTCTAAAGCTTCAGGTATTCCTGGTTGTGATGGAGGTTCTATAGTTTGAAACAAATACATGTATAATTGACATAAAATTTTGACATATTGTGATAATATGAACCGGAATTACCGGAATTAGAACATCATCATATTGTCTTTTATAAAATTTCTGGAAAATTCTTTAAAGTGTAAGTTGTTTCTTATTGAGCATTGACATAATGATGCTATTCATTTTGCGAAAAATATTTATAATCATTGAAGCAAAGAAAAGAAATAATTGTACCTAAGACAACTAATTTAATATCCGCAAATGCTTCTCCACAATTGTTTGATAAGCGCAACCTGTAGTCACCGGAGTCACATCGTTCAAGCTTCTTTATGGTGATTGAAGCATTTTCTTCATTCAGTTTGGGCTTGATTCTAGGGTGCTTAGAAATGATCTTTCCACATACTGTCCATTCGTCTTTAGGCTTTGGAGTAGACAAATATTTCACGTTGATTGTAACATCATTATCGTATTTCACTTCATAAATCTTCTCATAATCTATAATCTTTGGTGCAGCTTCAATAGCTAAAATAATAAAAAAAAAAAACAATAAATTATTTAGTTTATTATTTTGACAATTCTTTGAAATTAGTCGAAAAATATTAATATTACCTTCAACAATTAATTTGCATGTAGTGCGATTATTAAACAACACACATGAGTAGTTAGATTGATCATCCATATCTGTTTTTTTCACAATCAGTTTTCTATCTAAGTTATCTGACAATATTGTGTATTTTTCAGTATCATATAGTTCTGTTTCATTTTTATACCATTGAACTTCCATATCTGGCTCTGGCACTTGTACTGTTAGTGATGCATTACTATCCATTGGTACGGTTAATTTTTCAGGAAGTTTTATCGTGAAATCAACACTGCAACCTTCGACATCAAGTGTTGCTTTGCAAACATCATTTCCGACTTTACATGAGTATTCCCCAATATCGTCTGATGTACAGTTGTAGATCTTAAGTTTCTGTTTTTTGCCATCAATGCTCAATTGAATGTGGTCGGAAAATTGAATTTCAACTCCGTTTTTGAACCATCTTACCAATGCATCACCTTTAGTAAGTTCAATTTCAAAGGCTGCCTTTTCGCCTTCACTGATGGTTTGGTTCTTCATTCGTTTTATTATTTCTGGTGGTAATTCCACAACTGTTACTTCTGATGAGCACATTTGATCTCTGAGGATACACATGTATTCGCCCTCATCATGTACTGAAGCATTTCTAATAAGTAATTTTCTAAGGTTGCCTTTATTCTCAAACTCATATTTCTTGTGTTTTTGATGGATGGTTTCCCCATCTTTTTGCCACACAACATCAGCAGTTTCCGAAGAAATTTCAACCTCAAGAATGGCAACTTCCTTTTCTTTGACTTCAAAATCTTGCAACTTTCTTGTGAAT
Organism: Rhyacophila evoluta; assembly: GCA_022683975.1. Taxonomy (NCBI): domain Eukaryota; kingdom Metazoa; phylum Arthropoda; class Insecta; order Trichoptera; family Rhyacophilidae; genus Rhyacophila; species Rhyacophila evoluta. Next base: position 7,630 of record JAGVSQ010005023.1, on the reverse strand, counting down.
TCAGGGATTGTTTCATTTACGTTAAGGAATGTGTTGGTTTCTTGTTCTTTGACAGTACATTTAATTTTTCCAGTATCAGTTATCTTTGTTTTCTTTATCCTCAGCTTATGTACTTTTCCTTCTTGTATTATCTCTCGGTGGTCCATTCCACTGATCTCTTTGCCATTCTGGTACCATTTTGTGGACACAGTATGAGAAGTTTCACACTCTAATATCACAGTTTCACATTCATCCACATCATAGGACTCCTTGAGATTCCTAATGAATGTCACCTTTTCAACATCAACTGTAACTTTAGCTCCATGACAAATTTTACCAGCTACATTAGAAGCTATGCATTTGTAGTCACCAGAATCAATTTCTGAATCAGCATTCTCAATTTTCAGTACTATATTTTCCCCATCGAATTGAAGATTCACTCGTTTTGATGGCTCCAGGACTTTGTTGTTTCTTAACCAAGTTATGCTTGGAATAGGATATCCTACTACTTTAGCAGTTAACGTGATTGATTTTTTTTCTGGCACAGATAGCTCTTGGAATCTTTCAATGAAAAGTGGTGGCTCTGAATTATCTTCTGTTGATTCTGAAAATAGTTATAACATATTTAGTGCCTTACAAAGTTTTACTGTTACTTTTAAAAATATTTCATTGCTTGATGTGTTTTTAATCCATATATTCAGTTTAGTTATAAAAAAGTTTATGTCAACAAAAACTTACCTTCAATTGTCAAAGTTCCAGATGTTTCAGCAGACCCCTGACTGTTGGTTGCTTTCACTGTGTATACACCATCGTCGACTCCTTTCTTGGGATTGATCAAAGTTACCATATGAGTATCACCATCGGATTTTGTGGACAATGTTTTGATAGGCTTATTATTTTTGAACCAAGATATTTTTGGTGTTGGATTGCCAACAATTTGCGTACTCAAAACAATACTTTCACCTTCGCGGATAGTCAAATTCACAAATGGTTCAATAACTTCTGGTTTTTCTTTGTCACCAGTTTTGATCTTCAGAACAATTGGCAATGAGGCTTCTCCTTCTCTGTTGATTGCAACCACTTCGTAAGTACCTTCTTCAGACTTTCTTACATCATCTATTTTAAGTACACTGCAGTACATATGCATATCAGATTCTGTTACGATGGTAGTCTTTTCATTAGGAATTATTCTTTTTCCTGCAAACAACCATGTGATTTCTGGTTCTGGTACTGCCACCAAACGGCATTCCAAGAATATTTGTGATCCTTCATTAACATATTGGGCTCGTGGTTTTTTCGAGAATGTAGGTGGTATGCCTTCAAGAATATCAGCAAGTGACGATTCCCTGGATAAACTTTTTCTTGATAAAACTGTCATTTCAGAACCATGATCTGAAAGTGGAGCTTCGACCACTAGTTCAGTAGTACTTGAAGCGAATCCAGCAGCGTTTTTAGCAACGCATGTGAACGTACCAGCATCCTCTGGGAAAACTTCCCGAATGATGAGAGTTGCTACGTTGTCATCGTCATAGTAGATTTGGAAATCCTGTGAAGGCTTGATGATTGCTGTTTGCCTAAACCAGGTGATTTGTGGTCTTGGATATCCTTCTACTTGGCACTCAAACTGTACTGTGTATCCGTCGGGAGTATGTTTTGGTCGTAGTTTTTCTATGAATCTTGGAGCTATGGCCAATTCCTCGCTTGATGGTTCTGTAAGTTATAAATCATTTTCATACCGTAAAATATTCTTTTTAATTTATAAAATTAAATCAGATATTTTTTTATTTAAATATTACATAACATTATTCCTATATTTAATGTCAGACAACAATGACTGAATTTTGGATGAATTTAAGATCCAGAAGGCATCCTGTTTAAAAAAAAAATGCTATATATCATTTATTGTGGTTTATAACATATCATCAACAACATATGAATTTAACTAGAGATAAATAATTTTGTAATCTCACTTTCAAAAACAGGCAATTTATCAATCTTTTCATTGAGTTTCTTCTGCAAGTATACATTGTAGTTCGCCTCATCCATAAGGTATTGGGCTGGCACCCATCCCTTTTCTTCAGTCAAATGTTTCTTCACAAACCACCAATCTTGATTGTGTGTTTCTGAAATATGAATAATCAGTCATCAGAAAACCTATCAAATGGATCTGTACAGTATAAACATTTATAGACTAGGGAGGAAACTTATCATGACGGAAGCCTACACTCTTTATAAATAAAATCATGGCATGATTTTCTTATTAATGTTTTATTATAATTAATGACACATTATTTTTGAAGCTGTGGTGCCATATGTATTTAGATGTTGCGAAAATGTCAAGATTGTTGAGAAAATTCGAAATTATAGTTTTATTCTTTGTATTCCTTAGTCTACCATTATTAGGAATTTTTTCAATTTATACTTACCAATTATGTATAGCCGTTCGCCTTCAACTAGGTTAATTGCTTCGTTGGTTTCAGCAACATATGAATATACTGCGAATACAATGTCTCCTTCGCGGATATCCATAGCTGTTGTATCTGTCAATACATAAATAATTCAATCAGTAAATATATTTAATAGGGTATTATAAACATGTATTATATTTTATTTAATAAAACTGAACCTACCTTGATCGAAAACTTCAGCTTCCTTTGAAATGCTCATCGACACCGCCTCTGTAACATCATCCATAATTTAGTTTTTTTTTAAATTTATTTGGATATATATTTGCAATAGTATTTTATGATTTTCTTACAGAACTACACAGTTTATTATTTTAGACATACATGGATACTAATAAAGTCGATGGATTCATTTCAATAAATCAAATGGTAGCGGGTGAATTGATGCCTAATTCACGTTCAGTAAAAAAATTGCCATATATCATTTTATTCTCATATGTAATAATATTTGAACAAAGAAATATCCGGACGGGAATATACAAACAGTCAAGTTTCTGTACATTTCCAAAACTTATTGATATACACTTGAATTTTTTCCTATTATATATATGTATAAAATAAAATAAATCTCAGTGATTAATCCTTAAAATGCGAATATTTATGGTAGTGAGCCCATAAGAAAAGGATTGCTGATTTCAGTGAATATTTAATAAGAACGAAACAAATTTTGCTTTAAAACTTTTTGTCGTTAGCACTCTGGAAGTACATAGTGTATTACTCAGAGAATAATGGAATTGTGAATATATAAAATTGATATAATAATCAAACGATATGAATGTATTAATTTTCACACAATTTTCAATACATTTGAATTTGTAAATTATCAAAAAAGTTAAATTGCCGTAAAACTTGTGAAAAGAGTTGTTCTCGTTGGATGAAATATACGGTCGCACTTCGCTAAAATATTTTTACATAAATCATATCTTACATATCGTTAGCTTACTGCCAAGACCTATCTCAAAATTTTTTAAAAACTTGTTTTAATGCTATTTATTAGCAAATAATTAAAACTATCATATGATAACTGTTGAGATGAATATTTGAGTCACGAGCATTGCCGCATGATAGCTTTAATAAGTATTTGCTAATAAATGGCCTTTAAAAAGGTTTTCATAAAATTTTGAGTTAAGAGGTCTTGGCAGTAAGTTGTCGATATATTTTATGCAGTATGATATACATAATATTTATTGTTTTTGCATATGTAATAATAGGTAATCGGGAAAGTTGTATCGTATTTATGATGTTCCCTTTTGACCCACAGTCGTGTCATGATCGTTGTTGCTGCTCATCAAATTTTTTTTGCTATATTCACTGTTAGACATTCTCAAAAACATATTTTATCACTTAATCTTGTTTTGTTTCACAGCCCTTTGCAAATGAAGAAATTTATTCCGAGTGAAGCACTTATTCGGTTGTCTATGCTTTACCATTACTCGAAGAAAGAAAACTGTTTCAACTAACAATATTTGCGATTTACTAGGTAATATTTTGGAGATTAAAACATATCAGAGAAGGTGTCAGAAATTTCGATTGCGAAATTTCGACCTTGAAAATAGCCCTAGAAGTGGAAGACCAAAAATTTTTGATAAAGACATTTTTACTGTCAAAGGAGAAGTAAATCCAACTACAATTGTGAAGGACAATTTAGGATACTCCTGGTTAAGCGTGCATGAAAAAAATTATCAAGGTGTGTTGACAAGGAAACAACCCTTATGAATGAAAATCAAGTGTTCCCACACCACGAAAACACGCATCTGCATGCATTAAAAATCTCAAAAGACAAAATTAAGTCTTTGGGATGGAAAACAATTCGACACCTTCTATGCTCGTCGCATCTTTTTAGGTGAATGCAACATTTTTTAGATGAGAATATTTTTTAAAATCATTTTGAAGTGACTAGCCAAATATTTTGAATTGAAACTTTTCTCAAAAGAGTGATTTAAAAGTAATCAGTATGGTCATAACTAATAATGTAAATTATATTTAATAAAATAAGTTTTTTTGAAAATTTCATCTTTCATTCACGACATCAGTTTCCAGATTACCTATTATTTATAAGGACATGTAATGGTTATAATCATAAACTGGTATAAATTAGTTGTGGGGATCACATGTTGGTTCAAGTGACCCTTTGCAATGTGCAATAGAAGAAGTTACATTTCAGTATCCAAAATTTATGCAAATGAAAATATTTTTCCTTCAAATGTAAGATTCCAATAAATTTTCTGTAACTGGACGAGCTAGTATTGTTAAAATCTATTAATTTTTTAATGGATATATGGTATATGTGCATACTTTTCATATACGATACTGAATATATGAATAATATTCATTTACAATACATTTTAATGCTAATTTCAATTTTATAATATAATATTTAAATGACCCCAGCATGTGAAAAAAGTTTTAAAATCTATGAACTACTTACTATACAGTTAGTTATGCTAGTGAAAACATTTGAACAGTGATGTATATGATTTATTCATTTTTATTCCTAAAAAAGAAACAAATAAATAACCTTGTGCGAATGTTGGTTTGATTGCTGGTCTCTTCTTAGAAAGAGTAAGAAAATCTTCTTCGAATGTCTCAGTTGGTCTACGGTTAGGCTTGAAACCTAACAATATTTCTTCTTCTACTTCGTTTACCTGGTAACTCGTTTTCTTTTTCTTAGGCCTCATTATCATTTGAATATTTTCTTCAGATTCCGCCTCGCTCAGTATTATTTCATCAATAAGATCATCAGATTCAATTTCTTTGGTGAGTCTGATATGAGCTTCTCCAGCTTCTTCAGAGAATGTGGGTTGTGTTTGGTTTTTGATTCTGATTTTACTAGTCAATGATAGATCTTCTTCCGAATATGTTTCTCTTTGTTGTTTTATATCATACGATATATCATCTTCGTCTTTAATATTGTATGTCTTTTTGGCATTTAATTTTATATTGAAATTGTCTGGAGTATCATCAAGAATTTGAATCGATACTTCATCTTCCTCTTGACTAACAGTCTTTGGCTTAGACTTTTTCAATTTTATTGCTTCAGAAATTTCTTTAGTAACTTCTTCAGTTGGTTTCTTCTTACTTTTAATTTTTACTGTATCTTCTTCCAACTCTTCGATTGAGGTCTTTGGCCCTGAGTCGGCTTTCCGAACTATCTCATAATTAGAAATTTCTTCTACATTATCTGGTGTGTCGTCTTCATATTCAGGATAAATTTTTATAGAAGTTTCTTCAGATTCCTCTGTAAATGTCGGTTGTTTTTGTGATTTGAGTTTAACTTTACTTGACATAGAGATTTCTTCTTCAGCATATGAATCTAAATGAATTTTGAATTCTTGCTCTACATCTTCTTTTGTTTTGGTGACTTTTGGTCTAAACGTAACAGATTCTGGTTCTGTGATCTCGACAATATTGGGCGTCGACGATTTTCTTACAGGTCTTAGTTTTTTAATTGTAATTTCTTCTTCATGTTCCTCAGATACCTTCGATTTCTTTCGAATTCTCGGTATTTTGATATCAGCCACTTCCGTTTCTTCCACTTCTTCAGTTTTCATTTTAATTGTAAAATTATCTTCTTCCTCTTCTTCTATTGGTTTTTTCTTTAGAGAAAATTCTGCTGGCTTATCATCTTCAGGAACAGGAACGTTAATTTTATCAATTTGAGTGTCTTTGATTTCTTCTGGTTCAACAGCTTTGATTTCTTCTACTGGAGCTTCGAGTTTTTTAGTCTTTTTGGGTTTCTTTGGTTTTTCAGGTTCAGGTTCTTTCACTTCTTCCTGTTCAACCTCATACTTAATTACCAGTTCTTCACTTGCTTCTTCTTTTGTCGGTTCTTTGGGAGAAATAACAATTATATCAGCACTAGTTTCTTCTTCTTTTGGCTTAGGCTTAAAAGTGACAGATTCTTCAATGCTTTCTTTTCTTTTCGGTTTCTTGGCCAATTTAATACTGATCGGAGTGGGTTCTTCTTCTGGTTTCTCAGGAATCTTATCTTCTTCAACTGGTTTGACTTCTTCTGTCTCAACTGGTTTGATTTCTTCCACAGGAGCTTCAGGTTTTTTGGTCTTTTTGGATTTCTTTGGTTTTTCAGTTTCGGGTTCTTTCACTTCTTCCTTTTCAACTTCATATTTAACAATCAATGTTTCAACTTCTTCTTCTTCTTTTGTGGGTTCTTTGATAGGAATAATAGTTATTTCAGCAATCGTCTCTTCTTCTTTGGGCTGAGGCTTAACAATGATAGATTCTTCAATACTTTCTTTTCTCTTTGGCTTCTTAGCTAATTTGAGACTCACCGGAGACGGTTCTTCTTCTGGTTTCTCAGGAACCTTATCCTCTTCAACTGGTTTCTCAGGAACTTTATCCTCTTTAACTAGTTTGACTTCTTCTATCTCAACTGGTTTGATTTCTTCCACTTCAGGTTTTTTGGTCTTTTTGGATTTCTTTGGTTTTTCAGTTTCGGGTTCTTTCACTTCTTCCTTTTCAACTTCATATTTAACAATCAATGTTTCAACTTCTTCTTCTTCTTTTGTGGGTTCTTTGATAGGAATAATAGTTATTTCAGCAATCGTCTCTTCTTCTTTGGGCTGAGGCTTAACAATGATAGATTCTTCAATACTTTCTTTTCTCTTTGGCTTCTTAGCTAATTTGAGGCTCACTGGAGACGGTTCTTCTTCTGGTTTCTCAGGAATCTTATCTTCTTCAACTGGTTTCTCTGGAACTTTATCTTCTTGAACTGGTTTGATTTCTTCAACTGGTTTGATTTCTTCTGGCTCAACAGGTTTGATTTCTTCCACAGGAGCTTCAGGTTTTTTAGTCTTTTTAGATTTCTTTGGTTTTTCAGGTTCAGGTTCTTTCACTTCTTCCTGTTCAACCTCATACTTAATTACCAGCTCTTCACTTGCTTCTTCTTTTGTTGGTTCTTTGGCAGAAATAACAATTATATCAGCACTAGTTTCTTCTTCTTTTAGCTTAGGCTTAAAAGTGACAGATTCTTCAATGCTTTCTTTTCTTTTCGGCTTTTTGGCCAATTTAATACTGATCGGAGTGGGTTCTTCTTCTGGTTTCTCAGGAATCTTATCTTCTTCAACTGGTTTGACTTCTTCTGTCTCAACTGGTTTGATTTCTTCCACAGGAGCTTCAGGTTTTTTGGTCTTTTTGGATTTCTTTGGTTTTTCAGTTTCGGGTTCTTT